>CM065118.1:15780000-15985000 GCA_033026305.1 Cirrhinus molitorella | reverse complement strand
AATTCAGAAGCAAAATAATGACAATAAAGGCACTGTACCAATCTTTCCTGATTGAATAGAATACACTAAAAATTCAAGTACAATTACCCCAAAAGTGCTAGTAAAAAATAATTACAAAGAAACGGAGTAACACTTTTTAAGATTAAAACAAACAATTTGAGGCAGAAAGACTGAAACCGTATTAGATGCTGTACCTCTCTAGTGTTCCCCCGCTGATTAAGTGCCCTCCTCTCCAGCCCTCTCCACCCATTTCTGTATTTACACTGTGTGGAAAAAACTCTCCTATCAGCTCTTTCCTAGATAAACCATAATCATCCTCTAGAATGGAGTCCACCAAAGCACCCCTCTGCCCTCTTATGTTTCTGGCTGATGGAGCCCCTTCCTCGGGCATGTTGTCAATGTCTGTCTCCAGCACCATAACTGGTCGAGCAAAACCCTGCATCTCCATCCTGTCCTCTCCTTCCCTCCTGTCAATTTCTCCTACCCGCTCATTCTCACTGATCTCATCAATGTCTGTCTCCAGGGGCTGGTTTCCATCTTCAACACTGCTAGGACTGTGGGGGGAAATAAGCTGATTTTTGTGGGCTGTTCCAGGAAAGCCTCCTTGATGGGGCTGCCAGTGGTAGTTGTTCATGGAGAAGTAAGATTCAGGACATATGGGTCCAGCTGACAAGCTGTTCTCTGGGACTTCATGAGACCTGGTAGTGCCCTGTGCAGGGTAGTGAGGACTGGGCCGGTCCCACTCAGCTCGATGATCAGAGAAGATGGGCTTCACCAGTGTGGCTCTAGGCTCATCGGATGCTGCAGCATTATGGACAAGTATTCTAAAATGACATAAAGGTAATTTATTCAAAAGTACATTAAAAATGTAATCCATTTACTACCAAAGTTCACAGTAAAGACATTTACAGTTGAAGTCAAAAGTTTACATACACCTTGCAGAATATGCAAAATGTTAATTATTTTACCAAAATAAAAGGGATCATACAAAATGCATGTTATTTTTTTATTTAGTTCTGATCTGAGTAAGATATTTCACATAAAAGATGTTTAAATATAGTCCACAAGAGAAAATAATAGTTGAATTTATAAAAATGAAAAAACATGTAAGTATCTTCTGTTGCTTATGAAGGGCAGTGCTACATGAAAAAACATGATATTTAGGCAAAATAAGAAAAAATTACATATTTACTTTATTCTGTTCAAAAGTTTACACCCCTGGCTATTAATGCATTGTGTTTTCCTCTGAAGCATCAGTAAGCGTTTGAACCTTCTGTAATAGCTGTATAAGGTGGATTTTAAAATCATACAATCATTGTTGAAAAAGGTTCAAATACACAAAAATGTTGAAAAACTAAATAATTTGTGGGCCCTGAAGGACTCTAACAACTATCACTAAACAAAAAACAGCTGTGGATCATTCAGGTAACAACACAGTATTAAGAATCAAGTGTATGTACATTTTTGAGCAGGCTTTTTTTCATAAATTCAACTATTATTCTCTTTTGTGGATTGTAAAGGTCTTTCATGTGAAATATCTTATTCAGGCCAGTACTACTAACATGCATTTTGTATGATCCCTCTTATTTTGCTAAAATAATATATATATATTTTTTTTACTTTTTATTGAATGGTTACACCACATACATTTTCAAAATGGTTTGTTATGAAATCAACATAAACACCATGAACACATCCTACATTTGTGTTGGATGGTATATTTTACCTTGTCCGTGGTTCAGGCTGTGGCAAAGGTTGATGAAGTTCTCTCCTCATGTCTCTCTCTCTTGGGGGCAAGGCTACAGGTTTAAAGGCCCGACGTGTAAAAGCAGGGCTGGGGGGAGCCATGGAGTACTCTTGACTGCAGCAGTGATGGCTCTCTGAGACCTCCCTCCGAGGAAGACTATAGGAGCGCTGACGTGTCATTTCAGGCACACTGGGGGGCTGGGATGTGCATGGCTGTGGTCGAGGTGGAGAGGAAGAGGGAGAGGAATAGAGTGGTGGGGAGGAGAAGAGGTTATGGTGGGATGCCCGTCTCTTGTGGAACTGACCCCATTTCGGGGGCGGTGGACGAGGCGGCGGAGGCCCTCTTTTCTTCTTTACCTCGCCGACACATACTCCATTCTCATCCAGGTCACCAAGTGTGGACGCACGCATTCTGCTTGGTGCGACGTTGGACTGATTCTGAAAATTTTGCGTGTCCACACGAAGGTCATTTTCTGACATAGCACGGTTTCGAAGGGGTGAAAAAAGATGCTCCTCAGTCCGGCCACCTGTCATTCTGTTGCCGCCTTGACCCATGAAACTAGGAACAGCAGCACCCTCTGCTGTCTTGGAGTCTCTCCTACACCTTGAGTAGTCTCTGTGGAATAAGAAATGTTATGCTATACTTCTTAAATAATAGTGCTTTCAAAATTAACATGTTAACGCAGGCGATTAATTTTTCAAGTTTTATGGCATTAAAAAATATTTAACACAGGGGCGGAGCTAGGATTGGCCACCCCACTCACAGTAGTATGCGTATCAGATCCGCGTCTCATTCAGCATGGCAGCTCTTAAAGCAATAGCAGCCAAATAAGCTAATAAACCAGTTGTTGTGATGTCTATTAATCAAAGAACAAAAGAAAAAAGAGGAAATCAATAACTTTCATAGCTTTAATTATTAATCTAAATTTAATTTAGTATTTAGTGTTTGATTACTTTATTTAATTTCTGTATATTTCCTACTTGCTGAGAGCACAGGTAGGCTAAATAATGGGTTTATGTGAAGATTGTTTTAAGTTCATTTAAATTAGAAGGTATTATTTTTTCTATATTATTCTATAAGTCTCATACATGTTAAAACTGATAGCTGCCAATTATACTTTAATGTTGAATGGCTATAGTCAATGGTTAAATATTACAAAAACAGAACAATTTCCTAAAACATCAGTAATATTGGTATTAGTGATACTCACCTTCAGTCATAAAAACACAACAAATATAAAAAATATATTGTCTTTATGTTGTTTCCACATGAATTTGAAGATTATGAAATTATTGCAATATAAAAGTATATTACAAAGGTGGGTAATCGCGATTATTTTCAGAAAAAAAGTGTGATTAATTTGTTTTTTTACTGACTGACAGCATTAGTAAATAGGTAAAAAGCATTCAAAATATGGGTGACAACAACAGTAGGTTGAAACCAAGTTAAAAACAGAAATCTTACCTCTCTGTTAAGCTGAAATTTCTGTTTAGTTTTTTTGCTTGTTCCTGTTCCTGCACAGGGTGGGCCTGTAAAATATATTTGCCACATATTTATATATTAAAAAAAAAGTTATATATATATATATATATAAATTGGTTTAGTAGATTTTTATCCCTAGAAAAATAAAAACTACTTAAAGATAAAAAGTACTGGCGATTTATGTAACTGTATACCTTTTCTTCTGTCTGCTGATCTGTTATGTGACCTTAAAAACCCTGGCATTTAAATGTTGTTGTTTTTTCAAAATGGTACTATAGATGTACAGTAGTAGAGCTTTTGCTCTTAAGTAACCATACAAATACTAGTTCATTCCCACTGCTGTTGTGCCAAGCATCTATAGCCAAGACTTTTAAAAGCTCACCAATGAGAGCAAAATATTTATTAACTGCCAAAATAACTGATCTCTTCTGAGAACCGTAAGAGGAGTCAGTTCAGTGAATAGTATATCTGATTCTGGACATGGGCTTGATTACACTTGAAGGAAAATTCCCTCTTGAATTCACCTGAATTTGCCCTCACAGAATAATAAAGGTCTATCTAATCTCACTGAAGGACTAAAAATGGCTCAGAGATCACTAAGATTATCAATTCATGTTTTAAGATCAATAAAATAAGTCTTAGAAACCAAAGGACATAATGATTGTTCAGATAGAATACATATTCAAGAATACATATTCAGTCTTCCTGTTGTATTAGAGCCAGTTTTTTTTTTTTTTTTACAGTTCTGGCCAACCTTTGGCCTTTTGGGACTCAGAGGGACTCATTTCAATAAATCCAGCATGAATGCTAATATTAAAATAAGTCTGCACTAAAGACGAAAACAACTGTCTCATTCCCATCTATATGGCACTATACCAAAGAGTTTTAAAATAACAGCTCAACAAGAGAATAAACATCATCCTTATTCAGTTCCAACAGTGTGCAAACAGATCAATGCACAAAGACGATATTACAATATTTTACAGATAACTAAAGTACCCTTCTGGCTCAGTGTATTTTAAAAATAAATGCTTAGGAACTAAACCACAAATTCCTCCCCTCCTATTTGCAATAAAGCAGGCTATTTTCAGTCTAAAACTATTTAACTGAAATCAAAAGTGGTTCAATAGCTTCACAAAATGCGTTTGTAATTTTAGTTCCTAAGTGCCTAGAATTGTAAATAACCACAATAAAGAAAGGAAATCACACCCTCTTTAATATAATCAAGCAACAGTGTTTGACTTCCATCTGTATTCATGTTCAAGCTATTCATTATAAGCTAATATACAGGCTATTCATTATGAATTTATGAGGTTGAACTGCAGGAGAAAAGCTTTAATTTTTTTCTATACTGTAAAGATATACAGTTGAAGTCAAACATTTACATACACCTCTGCAAAATTATTTTAGCAAAATAAGAGGGATCATATAAAATGCATGTTTTTACTGACCTGAATAAGATGTCACATTGAAGATGTTAAAATATAGTCCACAAGAGAAAATAATAGCTGAATTTATAAAAACGACCCGTTTCAAAAGTTAACATACACTTGATTCTTAATAATGTGTTGTTACCTGAATGATCTAGATCTGTTTTTTGTTTTTGTTTTTTTTTTTTATTTAGTGATAGTTCATGAGTCCCTTGTTTGTCCTATCCTGAACAGTTAAACTGCCTGCTGTTTTTCAGAAAAATCCTTCAGGTCCCACAAATTCTCTGTTTTTTAAGCATTTTTGTGTATTTGAAACCTTTCCAACAATGTCTGTATGATTTTGAGATCTATCTTTTCACGCTGAGTACACCCGAGGGACTATTACAAAAGGTTCAAACGCTCACTGATGCTCCAGAAGGAAACACGATGCATTAAGAGCCAAGGAGTGAAAACTTTTGAACAGCATGAAGACATGTACATTTTTCTTATTTTGCCTAAATATCATATTTTTTTTTTCATTTAGTACTGCTCTTCAGAAACTACAGAATATACTTACATGTTTCCTAGAAGACAAAATGAGTTAAATTTACCGGTCTTCAAATTTAAAAAGTTTTCACCACCTGGCTCTTACAGCGTTTTTTCTTCTGGAGCATCAGTGAGTGCTTGAACCTTCTGTAATAGTTGCACATGAGTGTCTCAGTTGTCCTCAGTGTGAAAAGATGGATCTCAAAATCATACAATCATTGCTGGAAAGGGTTCAAATACACAAAAATGCTGAAAAACCAAAGAATTTGAGGGACCTAAATGATTTTTTCTGAAGAACAGTAGGCAGTTTAACTATTCAGGACAAACAAAGGACTCCTGAACAACTGTCACTGAAGAAAAAAAAAAAAAAACAGCTGTGGATCATTCAGGTAACACTACAGTATTAAGAATGATTATTTTTTTTATAAATTCAACAATTATTTTCTCTTGTGGACTACATGTATATGACTTTTATGTGAAAAATAAACATTGGCAAAATAATTAACATTTTGCAGATTCTGCAAGGTGTATGTAAACTTTTGACTTTATTATTGTGCATACTATAATGTTTGCATCCATAAGGTATTCCCCCAGTATGTTTACTGCTATGTGGCTAATATCTGGTACATTTTCAAGAATCACTTAACTGTAGACATACAGCTGCCTAATGTTTTTGCCCCAAACATGATTTGGTCCATAAAGGTACTATCTACTGGACAATACAGTGGCATACTAAACCCAAGACATTGCAAAGTATTTAAAGGCAAGTAAATAGCTACGCCATTGCTAATTTGGTATATGCAATATTGTTTGTTTTAGTGGTACTCAGAAAGTACCACTTGCCTGAGAGCCTTGACCAGAAAAGCTTGACAATCCCGGTTTGAGACAATGGACAATGCTAAATTCTCAGTCTTACCTCAGCTGGGGTGTAGCTTCTGGTATTGTAGGGTGGATTTACGTTGTAGTCATCATACTGATTGTGCTGGGTGGTCACTGGGTGGAACGCTGAGCAAGGCTTTTGGATGTTGGTGGCGGTGTTGCTATAGAAATGCTCAGAGGACTGCAGAGAGGAAGGAACCTGAGGACTGGGTGGTTGTTTCCGACAGGCATCGTGAGATAAAGTCTGAGGAACCGTGTCACTGCTCATATTGTGTTCAGAACGAACAGTTTCTCTCCTTGATTCCCTTTCTTGTTCTCTCTGCAGTAGTCTTTGCCTCTCCTCCCAGTCCTTCAGCTCTTTTTCCCTCTCTTTTCTTAATCTTTCTTTCTCTCTCTCTTGTTCTCTAAGATTCTCTTGCTCTTTGATTCTCTCTTGCTCTCTTTCTTTCTCCTGCTCTCTCTCTATCAGCCTCTCTCTCAATTTTTCTTGGTCTTGTTGGGTAAACTGTCTCCCAGTGTCCAGTGAGTTGACGTAGGGCACATCTTGATACGAAAACCTCCTCCGGCCCAGGTTAGTGGGCATTTCTAGAGGTTCAGGTGACGTTGGATAGTTCAGTCTGCCTGGCTTGTCAAGTCTCTGATTTCGACTTGTCAAGCTTGACAAGTTTGTTACAGACTGACTCAACTTTCTACTAGTCTCTTCAAAAAACCTCCTGCGGTCTGCAAAGGGAGGGATATCACACTCGTCCGTTCGACCTAAGCGACTACTGGAGGAACCTGTCCTCCCTCTTGTTGATCCCATTTTTCCAGACCACGTCTGTCCGGTTGCCTCATTTCTCCTACTCTCAGAGGACTTAGTTTCTGGTTGAAGCTTATATTCTGGTGTCCATCGCCACCGCCGTGGTTTACCTGCAGGTGCCATCTCTTCCACCACATGCACACACACTTGTCTGGGATGTTGAGGAATCTGGGTTTGGGTCTGAGATGCCTGAAGGCACACAGCCCTGGTTCTGTGTTCCTCAACTTGGGTTGCATCAATAACTTGTTGAGGTGCCTGTTTGGATATTTGCATGGAGGCAGGCAGAGGACTGCCAAGAGTACTTGAAAAGGTTTGGGGCTTGGGTTGATGGCACTCTGGAGGATCTACTGCCTCCATGTTGAGATCTGCAACCTCTTCTTCCACAGTCTCCTCGCCACAAGAGTTTCTACTTTTCTGCAGCTGAGCCTTCTTCCTCTGGATCTCATTTCTGAGGTTTGTGGCAAAACGCTCACTTCTACGACGTGTTTTGGAGTTTCGGAATTGGCGTTTCTGCGACTGCTTTGTGACACTGCCATCGTCAACCCTTACTTCTCCTCCGTTCTCATTCAAGTGAGTGTCCAGACACTCGTTAGCACCAACAGATCCAAAGTTCTTCTCACTGGTCTGAGAGTTAGCACTGGAGAATCCATTCTCCATAGGATTTCCAGAGACATTAACAGGCTGCCCCCAGAGATTCTGTCCAGAATCAAGAGCATCCTCCTCTAACCTGGGATCCTCAAGTTCAGAAGTTGCCACCGAACCAGGTGTGGAACATCTACTTGCTCCCCACCTGCCCTGTGCTGTATTTGGACTAGTATCACTCACATAAAGAGGTGACTGTGACCACTGGCAAGTTGGAGATGCACGTTCACTTTTGTTGCCAGAAAAGTCCATCATATGCAGCTGAGAAGCTAGAAGTTTCTCAGGTGCGCTGTGCCTGTGCATTGCTGACTGGAGATTACGTTGCGGTTGCAGTTGGGTAGCAAAGTTCTCATCCCTATTCCTTTGTGAAAAGGGACTGAGAGGAGGCGTAGACGGTGCCACAGATTCTGAATAGCTCTCCAAATGTTTTTTCTCACAGTCAGGTGCCTTGCTATCTCCATCAGAGTCTCTCTTAGAGTTGAAGATGTAATAAGGTTCAATACTGCATCCTTTACGTTCTTGCTCATTGTCTTGTGTTCCATTCAAATAAACACTGCCAGTCAAAACTTCCTGGATTTGGGATTGATCTTCAACCATGCCTACAGGGATGCCTACAGGAGCAGACACGCAGCGTTTATCTGTTGCTTGGCCTCTGGTAGCCCTAAAACTGTCCTTCCTCATGGGTGGCTGCGGTGGTGCACAGTTTTCCTCCTCGCAGCTGTAGGATGACGGTCGGACTTTAGCACCTTGGAGTATCTTGGAGCGTTCACGGTCATCCTGCTTGGATCCATGGCCACTGGGGGCACATTGCTGGCCCCCGTCTGGATACCTGCAGGAAGAACCAAAACCCTGGAGAAGACTGTCCATAGAGTTGGTATCCTCAGGCTTGACAGGAACAGTGTAATCAGATGTGTTTGAGCTGGCTGAGAATGAGCTGTAAGCAGAGTCGCGTTTGTTGTTGAAGATGACAGGATCAATGGGAGAGAGCTGACTGTCATAATAACCCTGGTTGGGAGGATTCTCCAGACTCTCCATACTTCCTATTGAGCTACTGCGGTCTGTGCTGTAGTGCCTGGAGATATGGCCCCACTGCATGGACAGCTCACTGCACAACAAAACAGAAGTGAACCAAGTTAGATGATGTGACAGTCACCAATAAGGATTTCAAAGATTGCCTTACAAAAAGTAACAATTTACACTATTTAATGTCAGCTTGGAATTTCAGTATCAAATTATGAACCACTGTTTAGAAGTACTGTAAAATTCCTTTAGCAATTAATGAAAAGCTGAAAGTCTACAAAGTGTCTCTCTTCACACTAATGCAAGATGGCATTGCCTTGAAAGAAGTATTGTGAAATTACAATTAGAGTATTCAAATAAATAAATAAAAAAAAACTAAAAAAGAGCTACATTCAAAATAATAAAACTAAAAATTACTAAAAACAATATACACGACCAGTCAAAACATATTTAATGTTTTTTTAAATAGAAGTCTCTTCTGCTCACCAAGTCTGCATTTATTTAATCTGAGGTACAGCAAAAACAGTATAATTTTTAAATATTTTTTTTATTTAAAACAACTGTTTTCTATTTGAATACATTTTAAAATGCAGTTTATTCCTGTGATTTCAAAGATGAATTTTTAACATCATTACTCCAGTCACATGTTCCTGCAGCAATCAATATTGTGATTTGCTGCTCAAATTTTTTTTTTGTATTATTATTATTGTGTTAAAAACAGCAGAGTGTATTTTTTTCAGGTAACATTATAAATACCTTTATAATGTCTTTATCATCACATTTGTGATTCTATTTAAAGCATCCTTCTATAATTTATATAAATATAAATTTCTGAAGGATTATATGACACTGAAGACTGGAGTAATGATCCTGAAAATGTAGCTTTGATCACAGGAATAAATAAAAAATTTTATCTTGTAATATAATTATTTTTTCATAATATTACTGCTTTTGCTGTATATTTTTTGGATCAAATAAATGCAGGCTTGGTGAGCAGAAGACACTTCTTTAAAAAAAAAAAAAAACATGAAAAATCTTGACTGGTAGGCCCTTTCCATCAGTTAAAATAAAAAGACACTTAGCATAAATAAACAAAAATAAATCTGTATGTGCTAACTATTTGTCATAAATGATTTGAGATAATTATATAGGCATTTTCATCTGGTACAGGTGTTGTGACTAGATTTCAGTGGAAAGACACTAAAAACCAAGTCCCCCTCAAAACAAACATTGAATGTTGAAGCTGAAAGTTAAAGATTAGTCCCTCAAGTCAATGCTATGTTTTGTACTACAGGATTTCTTGTGTGTTTTTGGTCACTTTGCTGGTGATCTGTGAAGAATGTTTGAGTCATACGTCTGAAAATAGTGGTGGCATCCGGTGAGCCACATGTTGACATAAGACATGAGATCACCAGCTTCCTCTCTGATTGTTTTCCTTGTTAAATTTGCTGGAAGCAAAATTCCCTAATTCAACAATGAGATTTATCTCTCCCTCTCACACACTCCCGTGAACACACACAAGATCTGTTAAAGTTATTAGTGTAGTGTAATGTCTCAAATTAAATCTAAAACACTGAAATGCTAAAAAAGAAATGAATCATCATAAGGTAGGGGTGCAACGGATCGCAGTTGATCCGTGATCCGTACGGATCACGACCCACGGTTCGGCACGCACGTGACCCGCAGATTAATAACTCATTTTTTTAATTTATAGATAATCCTATATGTAATCCAAAATGTTTAACAATCACAGAGAAAAAGTTTTTTTCTGCTGATATTGCTTTTAAAGTAATTAATTACACAGAGAAGTCACTTTCACATGAACAGGGCATGTTAATCAGTCAACAATGGCTAGCGGAGGAACAGAAGAACTCGAAAAGCCTGCCGCGTCATTCAAATCGCATGTATGGGAGCATTTTGGCTTCCCTGTAAAATATAATGATGATGGAAGAAGGGTGGTGGTCAAAACTGTTACAGTGTGTAGGCACTGTGGCACGAGAAAGCCGTATGAAAGCGGCAATACATCGAGCATGTGCGCTGTTCTGTGTATGCACTCAGAGACGGAACAGAACATGGGCAAGTAAAGTGAACGTTTAGCTTAAGATGTTACCTGAACGGTCAAATACATGCAAATATGTGTCAAAATGTGGCGTTTGTTGATTATTTGTGTAATCCTTCGTCAGTTGTCTCAAATTAACGCAAACAGTTGAGAATGAAAATACGTCCGTAACAGTAAATTGGATCTGTGCAGCGGCCACAAGTAATATTCCTTCTGCCATCTTTGCAGCTGATGTTAATCAAACAACAAAAGACAAAATCACTCACTGCTCTTGAAGGATGGGCTTTTGTAGTTTTTATAAGTAACAAACATGTTTAATTCTTACAGTAAAGACTATGCTGTTTTATTTTCCACTCAGTTAATTACATTAAATTTCAAAAAAAAAAAAAAAAAAAAAACTTTCATTCCATTCTTTCACCATCTTTTTTTTTTATTGTATTGCTATCTTTAAATGAACCAATCATATAAAGTTCCGGACCTACTCATAATCGTGTTAAATAATCGTGATTACAATATTGACTAAAAATAATCGTGATTATGATTTTTGCCATAATCAAGCAGCCCTACTTGTAATAAATGGAAAGCAAATTACATTTGTCTCCTCCCCTTTTTGCTGATCCGAAAAATGGCCCGATCCCTGACTCAAAAACCGTAATGTGACCTGAACCGTGAGTTTTGTGATCCGTTGCACCACTATCATAAGGTATAATGAATAATGGCTATTATACCAACCTATTGTCACCTCCGGAGTGCCACGGTACACTGAGAGGTGTGAAGTGGAGCTGCATAGCCGGGGGGCCATCTGAGGAGTCACCAGTGCCTGTAGTGCAGGGTGCCTCTGTCAGCTTCGCCAGGTGCCAAGAGTGGGGACGGATCACTGGCACACTGCGTCTGCTCGAAGAACAGAGACATGAACGAACATGAAATCATAACATCACTCTAATATTACCAAGTACCAATTACTGACAAACAGCAAACCACAATCAGGAAACCACAGCATTCAAGCTTGAGAACAAGACCCTGCACTCCAAAGCAGTGTCAGTCTTGACAAACACATGCAGGAATCAAGGGAATCTGTTTGGCTTCGCCATCTGGAACACTTTCATACCTGCCATGCACTAGATTCTGAAATGGCTGATTAAGGTTCTTTCTGAGGTATCTACAGCAAAATAACAGGCAATTATTTAAAAATATAACAGCATTAAAATGGAACAAGGCCCAGATTCTAGGTACATCCCATCATTCCCACTCAAAGGACTACAGTATTTTCAAACATTCCGGATGGCAATAACAATCCTGAGGGAACAATGCTTTAAGGGCTTATTATTTAACTAATAATAATTGAAGTGTTTCCACAAGAGGCCAGATAAGAAAAGAAGCACGTGAGAAACATCCATTGCAATATATAAGGAATAAAATGTTTTTGTTGTCATTATACACTACCAATCAAACATTTGGGGTCAGTAAGATGATAATGTTTTTAAAAGAAGTCTCTTACTCTCACCAAGGCTACATTTATATAATCAAAAATGCAATCAAATGTCTTTTTATAATCTGAAATGAAACTTTTTTTATTGTAATATATTTTTTAGATGTCAAAGTTGTTAGCCTTACAGTGTCACATGATTCTTCAAAAACAATTCTTGACCAATGTTAAAAACCGCTGCTTCATATTTTTGGTGGAAACCACAATAGATTTTTTTTTCCGGAATAGAAATCTCAGAAGCTCAACATTTACTTAAAATAGAAATCTGAAACATTACACGTTTTAACTGTTACTTTTGATCAATTGAATGCATCCTTGCTAAATAAAAGTAGGCTAATCTTTCAAAAAAAAAAAAACAGCAATATCTGTATTGACTTAATTTAGTTATTTAATGGCAAATCTCAGAGTGCAGTTATTGTAAGCAACCAGAAGAACATTTACTGTAATACAACAAATTAATACACATTAAAAGAGTTTAAAACACAAACGTTATTGCCACACATGACATTTAGTACACAGAGGCTAAAAAAAAATGAAGGAAAAACATCAACACAGAGGCATGTCAAAATCAAAATATGACTCTTTCATAAACCCATGAACAATAAATGCAAGTAATATTTCATTCCAATCACTTTTGCAATCTTAGGAAATTCAGGATTTCTCAAGACAGCTTGTAACTATTGCCATCCTCATCTAATAAAACTTACAATCTAATCTAAAACATTAAACTGAACACCAAGCTGATCTGAGGCTCCGTAAGTACAACTATCTAAAGAGAAAACACAGTAACTTTATGTAACTTCATGGGTCTCCTATAATATGATTTGTCTTGAGAGTACAAAAAACATGTAAAATTACCATTTATCAATTTTAAAACAAAAACGAACAAACTAAAAAGCAATTTTCCTCAGCTTCAGTTGCTACAGCACTTTGCCTTACACGGCAGTACGGTTCCAGTGAAATACACCAACACAAACAGAAACCAGGATGAAACTACTAGTGGTTTGACCTCCACTTAAGGTTTTCTGCACAGTACGAAATGTCTTGAGATACTCACAACACTTCAGACAACTCCAGATGTTCTCAAAGTAAGAGAAATATTCCAATCCAAGACTATACAGCTTCAGGCTCAACGTGAAGTTCAGGTCTAAACCATCAGTGGACGCTTCGAGTCAAAGGTCTGTGTCTGCTGTGAGTGGTCAGTCTTTATCAGGACCCTAACGGCTTCAGCGCTCACATGAGTGAAGGTTGGCGGTCATTTAGCTATAATGAGGCAGCCTGAAGCTCTGACCAGATTCCTAGTCCAGGAAAAAATTAACAGACAAACACTCCCCCCACTTCCCTCTCAAACAGCAGCTCTCTCTCTCTCTCTCTCTCTCTCTCTCAATATTTCAAGTCACAACTGAAGACCAAACATCGAGTCCACTAAACGCATATTCTCTCTCTTGCTCACACACACACACACACAACCTCCCACTCACTCGCTCTAATGACATTAGGGGGAGAGGAAGCGGTGCTCAGACGAAGAGGAAACTATGTTTGGGGGAGATAAAGCGGCAAGCCACTGCTAAAATAATACCTAGCATTCTCTCCTATTATTGTTTGAATGGGGGAAAAATGTGAGGGCCGCTTCCTGTCTCCCTGGGAGAGCAGTCAATTTCGGCCAGTAGTGGTGAGAGAGTGAGGGGGGGGTGGAGAAAGAGAGAGAGAGAGAGAGAGAAAGACCAGAGGAGGATACACAGTATGTGAAAAAAGGGAAACAAATTGGTTGAACAAGACGAAATGATTGAAGCGGTGCATTGTCGCTGGGGCATGAGGCCAGGTACATGTATTCTTGCTCTTTTCAATAGTGAAGAAAGCACAACAATGCAAAGCACATCTGAGAGTGTGTTTTGTTATTCCAGCAACTGACTGAGAGAGAGAATAAAATGAAGTTTAACTCATATCAGCTGTGCTTAATAAACAGCTTTTCCTGCTCTAATCAGAAGGGCTGATGAAAGTCAGAATGGGGTCAGTCTGATTAACAACTACAACACTGACAATACAAGAAAAACCCAACAATCATGTGTAGGACAAATTACAATGGTGCACAACCTCCCACTAATGGGTTCTTCAGTTTCATTCTTAAAGGGACAGTTTACCCACAAATGACCCAAAATAATTATTTATTCACCCTTGTGTTGTTGAAAACCTGATGTTCTTCTGAGGGACACAAAAGTAGATATTTTGAAGAATGTTGGAAACTGAACTGTTTTGGTGTCCATAGACTTCCATTGTAATAGTTCTCGAGTATTCAGATTTTATGGGAAAAAACTGCACGTTTATGAGGCCAAAAAAAAAGACTGGACAAACAGTGCATGACGAGCACACAACCTGTGTTTGTTAAAGTCTGAAACACACAGCAAATATAATTAATGCTCTTTTCACAAGTCACTGTAGCATTTTTATACATTTCCCACTGACACTAAACCTAAACATGGAAGTTTCTCTGCTTATACACAGTCATGAATGTTTAATCAGGTAAGGATGAAGGTAATTAATGATTGTTAAAAGAGAAGTTTACTTCCAGAATGAAAATTTCCTGATAATTTACTCACCCCCAGGACATCCAAGATGTTTGCATGTCTTTCTTTCTATAGTCGAAAAGAAATTATAGTTTTTGAGGAAAACATTTCAGCATTTTTCTCAATACAGTGGATTTGAATAGTGGCCGACAGGTTGAAGGTCCAAGCTTCACAGGCCTCTACACGATCCCAGCCAAGGAATAAGGGTCTTCTCTAGCAAAACAATTGGTAATTTTCTATGAAAAATACAAATTTGTATACTTTTAACCACAAATGATCGTTACGCATTGGTTTGACCTCACACATTACATAATCCCACACACGTGATGTAGACGGAAGTACCAAACCAGTGTTTACAAAGTGAACGTGCAAAGAAAGTCAAACTGCCTTTACAAAAAAGGTAAAACAATGATGTCGGACAATTTTGAAGTTTCACCCTGCCTGACATTTTTGAAACCCACAGACAAAGAACTAACTGCAAGTGACCTTTCCAATGTGATTAGCCAAAGTCTATAGAATACCCAAGTTGTGTCACTCATCTTGAATGGGGAAAAATGCAACGCTCATTATGGCTGTGAAGCCCCACCTTCTTAATGAAAGAGCCAACCATTGATTAGTAAAGTCAGCTTGTCACTGCAGCTGCCGTTAGAAGTCCCGGTTGCTATAGAAACAATAGGTGTTCTAAGACGTGCGCTCAGTACTGTGCATGCGCACTGGCTGATCTAGCCTGAAAAATAAGCATTTTTAATGCTATTGGAGCACAAGGAACCATATTTATGAGGCGGTTCTTGTCAGATTTCATTGGCGATTTCATATATGAAATATGGACAGTTTTGGAGATTTGATGTTTCCCTATTCAAAGAGATAGGAGCTGCACTTGCATGTCCGAGAGGTGTTACAAAGATGGCCGCCGAGTGGAATGACTTTACTTAAAGAGACTTTGATATGGCAAACTTATCTGGAAACACTTCAGGAGTTCTACGTCGTCATCAGATTGGTTCGATTATACGGGATTTCTGGGAGACGCGTGTGTCGCGTTCTTTAACATTCCACCTGGAAACAAAATGCTGTGGCGCCCAGCCCCCTCACGAAAGAAGAAAGCCATCGTGTTTACAACTGTGACGACGAGCGCCTATTAGGGTCAATTAAATGCTGGAATTTCAAAAGAATGTGAAAAATTGTAAGTTTGCGGCATAGAATCTTTAAAATATGTCAGAGAGTCACAAATAACTGTTGCATAAAATTTCAGGCCATAGTACAAGTCAGCAAATTTGTACACATAGCATATCTGTTACACAAGAGATTTGAGGTTAGTATTGCACAAGTGTGTGGAACATTACTTCAAATTGGCCTTAACTCTGGGTTTAAAAAGCCATTAACCCAGGGTTAAGCCCTTAAGTGACACCATTTCAAAATCATTATGGTGACTGAGTTTCTGTTGTGCTAGCTAATTTACATTAGAATCTTTATAGTAACTGAGATCGTGGGTGATAGCAAAGAAGGGTGGTTAAACCACAATCTGATTATATCTTGAGGTGTGATGTCACCGGTTATTGTAAGAAACACACACAGACACAAACGAGTCAGTAGTACTGCATGCTGTGTTGATCCTCTCCCCCCCCCCCCTTTTTTTCTTTTTTTTTTTCCTCACACCAACACATACAATTAGCCCATTACAAGTCCTCTCTGTCTTGCTGTAAGGCATACATAACGTACCATGTCCATATCTAATTATTGAAGAATAATACACTGATCAAAAATATAGCATTTATATAATGATTTGTACAGAGGGAGACACATAATCATAATATTAGTCATTCAATTCTGTGCTAGCAAAGTACAAAAGTGTTCCAAAGTGCTGTTACTACTATATATTTTTAAACTTTGTATCATGTTTCATACATGTGTCCCTAAATCAAATGGACCTTTCACCTCAAATCAGCTATTAGTTTCAAGCCTATAAAAAAGATATGCAAGGAAATAAAATAATAATAAAAAAAAAATAATAAAATAAAATAAAATAAAATATAATATGCACACACACGCAAACACCTCTTCACTTTCAATCCATGCAATCAGCATCATTTGTTCTCTAGTTGCCCGCTTCCCGAAAACAGCGAGTGAGACGCACAGGCTGCATTCCATGTAATCACCCAGGCTTTTACCAATACGGCCACAACGAAAGAGCCAGTCCAGGAAGGGAGCAGTCATGAGCTGGGCTCTCCAGCACAATAGCCTGTTTGTTGTTTTGGATTCTCTTTCACTCGGATTTTAAAGTACTTTTTAAGGGGAAAGAATGCATGTAAAAATGCATCTTGGCCTAAAAGCTTATCAGCCACATCAAACCCTTCCTAGCTATTTTAGACACAAAAACAAAGCAGAGAGATGTGCCAGATCATGACCCCAGTGCCCTATTAATCACAACAGCATAAAGTTAATGAATAAAAATTATGGAACTTGTCGTCTAAGTCTTAACAAAAAATTCACCAACAGATGTTAAAGCAGATGCACAGCAGTTCACAAAGCCTCACAGTTTACACCAATGATAACACCACAGTTTGTTTACACTTTCTCTGGCAACTGAACAGAAGTTAATCTAACTGATGGCCTACATCTTGTCCACACATCCATATCACAGAATGGCTTTACCATGACTAGAGAAGGCGAACTATTGTGTGGCGTGCTGGGCCTGTTGAGAAAAAAAGAAGCCATTTCAATGTGCACAGTGTAACCGTAATGCAATCCCAAAGGAAAAACCCAAACATGGAGAAGTGTCTGCATTGATCATTTGACACGTTCCAGGAAAAGAAACATATCTTCTTTGTTCAATACCATTTAAATATAAGCATACATACCACTGAAATATAAGACTTACACACCATTCACTCACTCACTTTAAATACAGCTGAGGTCAAGTGTTTACATACACCTTGCAGAATCTGCAAAATGTTAATTATTTTACCACAATAAGAGAGATCATAAAAATGCATGTTATTTTTTTTTTATTTAGGACTGACCTGAATAATATTCGTTTCCATATAGTCCACAAGAGAAAATAATAAAAACAATCCTGTTCAAAAGTTTATATACACTTGATTCTTAATAATAAGTGTTGTTACCTGAATGATCCACAGCTGTTTTTTTTTTTTTTTTAGTGATAGTTGTTCATGAGTCCCCCTTCTGAAAAATCATTCAGGTCCCACAACTTTTTTTATAGCATTTTTGTGTATTTGAACCCTTTCCAACAATGACTGTATGATTTTGAGATCCATCTTTTCATGCTGAGGACAACTGAGGGACTCATATGCAACTATTACCGAAAGTTCAAACGCTAACTGATGCTTTAGAAGGAAAGACGATGCATTAAGGGCCAGGGGTGTAAACTTTTGAACAGAAAGAAGATGTGTACATTTTTCTTATTTTGCCTAAATACTATATTTTTCTTCCATTTAGTACTGCCCTTCAGAAGCTACAGAAGATACTTGCATGTTTCCCAGAAGACAAACTAAGATCTTCAAACTCAAGTTTTCATCAAGGCTGATGGGTCGTTAATGCAAACTGATGATATTCATAGTGTTCAAGTTCTTAGCACAAGCTGATTGGTTCATGTTGCATACATAGCCAATGAGCTTACTGCTTTACATTTATATGGCTGGTTAGCATTCACTAGAGCATTTTGCAGCACGCTTTTTGGAGTTCCTCTAAAACCCTCCACTTCCCCAGCTCCACCTGTATAGATCTGCTACAGGTTTTATTATATAAGCTACTTGTGCAGGATCAGTACGTCTTAAATACTCACTGCACCGCATTAGTGGATGTATTGGCAGTAACAAGTTCCTGTACTTGCTTTGCAGCAGCAATAACCAACAGCAGCAGCATAGCAGATATATTCATGCATCCCTAATATAATGTACATGTAGAGATATTCTTCCTGTGCACATTTTCTTAACAAAAGACAACAAACTATAATTGCTATGCTTACAGGTTTGAGGAAAAACATGTTATAGACTATCACCATACAGTGGAGCTGGCACGTTGAAGGTTTTGGAATCTGAAAGGTCTTTGAGTTTTGTTCCCAATATGTGGAAAGTCAGGAGGGGGGGTGGTGGTCTTGGGAATGTAAGGAATGTCCATTGTTTTGGCATTGAGTCTCCTTTGTTCTTTCTTGTTCTTTAGCGCAGCGGGCAGGGTCTTACCGTGAGACTGCTTTTTCTAGAAGCTTCCTGAGTTTGCCGTCTCTGTCTTTCATAACTCTCCTGCACAGCCTCTCCAAACCACAAGATCGTAAACTCATAGAGTGAAGTGCAACTGGGGTTTCTCCCAGAGAGACCAGGCAACCTTTGATAGATGATGCCTGAAGTGGCTCTCCACACTTTATTTCCTCTTGAGAGCAGTGCTGCTTACAGTTTTAATATCAGCATTTGGCCAGTTGGCTTCTTACAGTAGATTACAACCATTGGTTCCTGTAATGTGAAATGCACATGGCTAAATGTGTCATTTATTAACTTCTCTTTTTCTATTTAAACTCTACCAAAAATGCTGAGACATGGAAAACTGGTAATGATGAAATGTAATATGCACAATTTGTTACTTTTTTTTCTTATCCCAATAGTGTGAACACTGTGGTACTTTTAAATTATTCTTGTTTGTCTGAGCAGCCCGAAATGTAGATATGCCAATTTATGAACGAGAAAACACGTTCTTGAATATCTAAACTGCACCTTTAAGAAACCAAATTTGAGTGAGTAATTATTTTTGCAATTCCCTTTGGTATCACTAGCAGCTCAGAAATTACACAGCACTTTTAAGATTAACGCTGTTATGTATGGATGATCTAGTGTAATAGTTTTCTCTGGCAAACAGTGTAGAACCAACATGCCAATTCCTCAATAAATCCAGACGGATATGCCAAAGCAAGACAGCAACACTTCCCTCCCTCACGTGGCTTTCCTGTAAAGACCTACCCTTCCTTTAAGTCTGAACAAGTGTGTGTGTAAATCTGAATATCTTAAAACTATATGCCCACAATCCAAATATGGTCTGCGTTTCAGACTTGGCTTGAGTCAGGGACAAAATACGCATTTCAAAACAGTTCTTCCGCCCCTGACAATGGTTATTTGCTGTAAATAAACATTTCTGTCCCATGGTTCCCAGCCTAGCTCCTAACGCTGCTATTACAGTCAGCATGTGTAACAGGAAGTGGGAGTAGGAACTAGGAGGAACCAGACATCCAGAAATTTCAGAAGCACACTGTTCTCTGTGGCAAGATGGGCACCACACCTCCAGAGAGGGCACATCATGTTTTGATAACCTCAACAGATCAACTAAAATTTCTTCATATAATTTCTTCAGACAAATACATTGTCATTCTTGGAGCATTTAGTACTTATAAGAACTAGACTGGAATTAAACTCAAAAGGTGAAGACACTAATGTGTGCAATTAGAGGTTTGGGTCCAGGGAACAATGAAATGCATGAAATCTGCATTCCAGACAGCTGCTGCTGAACAATAGAAAGTGTGTGTGCAGGAAAACAATACAGTGTGTCTCTGGACAAGCACATCACAAACATCCTTTAACTGTACAGAACACCTTCCCATTCACAAAGACAAGCCAAGACACACACACACACACACACACACACACACACACATATACATATATATATATATATATATATATATAAATAAATATGTGTCATTACTGGAAAATATATGAAGAGTTTGGCTCTAATACCCTATAAATCAATTTGGATTAATTGGAGTAAAAATGTGTTTTCTTGACCAAGAAAGTGGCAAGATGAAAACCACTATTTTCTGTTTTAAACTTTTACATAGCATCTTTAGGTTATAATTACAATAAAAATTCAAATTCAGAATTTGATTTTCAAAGATTTATTATAAAAACTGAATTTTTTTTCCCCCCAAAACGCAATAAATCCAGTAGGGCTCTAAGTTTACTTTTCGTTAAAAACTTCTTAATAAAAAAAAAATTAGGGGCACAGTCAAAATTTTAGAGGCACCTTCTAATCAATAATCAAGAATATAATCAAAAATTAGCCTTCCCATTATGAGGTGACATTTGACTCCTTAAAGTCAATTAAATGGGAATTTAGTTTTTACCTTTGTAATGCATTTTTAACTTTATTAAAAGTATGTCATCTTTTATGTCACATTTTTTAAAAGTTATATTTTATAAGCATTTTAACATTTCTAATTAAAACAATAGAATAAGTCACCAATCAAATGAAATCAGTATTTCATTAATTTGTACTACAGAGGTGGCACAGAAAGTGGCCCTAAAGTGGCTTGTAGGTGTATTTTCATATGTTTAATGAGGCTCAGAGGTGGCATGCACGCAATCAAATTCATAAATTCATGTTGAGATTAAGGTTTTAAATATAAAATTTTGAATATAGAAATACTAAATGATTTAAATCACTGAAAACATACTTTAAAAATGAAACCAAAATGAAACCACCAAATTAATTTAATTAATTTGAACGGCTGATTCATTGAGGAATAAAGCAAGTGACTTTCTTTATGAATGGGAAATTGACTCACTAGATTAGTTTAAAAACGCATGTTCATTCATAAACGAAACACCGCTGTGTTTGAATTGAGATGTGCAGCGGCTCAGTTGTGACTTTGTTTCAATACATTTTTCACAAAGAAATAGAGCCAAATCTGGCAATAGTGTTATAGTCAGACAATGTAAGTAACGTAATATTACCTTCTTGTTTATTTGACTGTTGTATTAAATCAATATCTCATTTACAAACTCCCTTAAAAATAATTAAAAGCTGTCACTCATCTTTAGTTCATCACAATCTCACAAAGTCATGGCTTATTTTCTTCCCCACCGCAGAAACCATGATAGGTTTATCAAAAAACTATATTTATGGGTTTTCTACTACATATTTCGATAAGAGACATAATTTATGTTATATTAAGCCATACAAGTCTTAATACCTGGGGTTCCCTTTAATTAAAATGCTAAAGCACACACACAATATATATGCTTGGTATTTTTCTGCTTATTAGAATACTGTACTGTTAGATCAGATGTTCCACCCTGCACAACCCATTTCAGGTCCATTTCTAATGATTGACGGCGAGGTTGGCATTAAACACAAACAAAAACACACACAGACAAACAGCTCTGTCTTGGTGCTAACCGAATAGTCATACATTCCTTGGCCTTGAAATGGAGGTGGAAATGAGCCCTGCGTGATGCATGTGACCTTTACTGACGTCCAAAGATGAACACACACACAAACAAACTATTACAAAAACCTCACATTCACAGTCACACTTAAGTCCATTCTTTCAGCTATAAATCAGCCATGGAGAATCTCTTTTTCACACAAAACAACGACAGAAAGCCGACACAATGCTTAACCTTCTTAGATGCTGCAAAAAGGTTAATTGTGTGTTTTTCTAAAGGTTCAAAGTGAGAAACGGTAACTATGAAAAGTTGTTAAAGCCATTTGAATGTTCTCACATGGAGGCAACTGTACTGGCCCTAAATGACACAGCTGTGCCTATGTATGACTGCCAACTATGAATAAACATGCATGTTAACAAAGCCAATGCATTAGGCTGCAGGCTGCATGCAAAAAGACAAAATATACAGATAGTCTATCCAAACAGAACAGTCAAATCAGATGCCTTGAAGGCACAGTCCCACTGGTGTAACTAACCCACAAACAGAAGAACACAAAACACACATACACACACAATGTACTGCCTAGAAAACCACAGCAAGAGGGAAACCACAGGCAGGGTAATAACACTAAGACTGCAGCATTTCTGACATGCCGCCAAATAAACGGATGTAAAAAGAAAAGGAATTTTTTCCATCTCTACACCCCTCTCCTCTGCCTCTCTCCTCACTCCTGAACCTCTGACTTTGTGGCTAGCTTCTACAGAGCTGGTGTTTGGATGGCTATCCTAAACCTGGAGGTTTAAAAGTTCAAATTTCTTTGACTAAAAGCATGTTTTCAGTCTGAGATTGTAATTACAAAATCTCATACCTTAAGTGCACTCAAGTAGGTTATGCTTTGTGAGAAATCTCGTGAGAATTCTTGTGTTTTGAGAATCTTTTGAGTGAGGGGTTGGAGAAAAATAAACAACATATTGAAATGGTTTATTTACTACAGATAAGATAAATATAGAATGTCAAGAGGTTAGAAGATGTCGAGAGATTGAGAATGAAGGTAATGATTATAAAAATTAGGTAATAGAAGTTTAACAATATTAAAGCTATAGTGTGAAGTGTTGCAGAAACTGCTTCAGAATAAGATTATATAGGCTACAGACTCCTTAGTGTTTCAAGAATGGGGTTATTCGATATAACTAACATTTTAGCAATACCAAATGGCATATATTAAAAATTTTATACAATTGTATCTAAAATATTGAGAATTTTGTTACAAGTTTTTTTGAAATTTGAGGACAGAATATGGTTTCTTAAAAGCCTACAGAATTAGCATATAGATATTATAGAATGTTGAGTGATTTTAAAATTAGAAACTTTTGAGAGCATATAGAATGAGGTTATAGAGGTTACATATAGAACAATGTTATACAGGCTACAAAATGTTTAAAAGCTACAAAATGAGGTTATAGAATGTTGAGTTATTAAAATTATAAACTTAAGAGCGCATAGAATGAGGTTATACAGGGTACATATAGAATAAGATTATACAGGCTATAAAATGTTAAAACACTACAGAATGAGGTTATAGAATGTTGAGTTTTTAAAATTATACACTTTTGAGACCATATAGAATGGTGTTATACAGGCTACATAGAATGAGGTTATATGGCAGGCTATATATAGAATGAATTTATACAGACTACATAATGTTAAGAAACTACACAATAAGGTTATAGAATGTAGAATTTTTACAATTATAAACTTTTGAAAACATATACAGTAGAGTAAGGTAATATAGACTACATAATGTTACAAAGCTACATAATAATGTTACAGAATGTTGAGTTTTTAAAAATATAAACTTTTAAGAGCATATAGAATGAGGTTTTATAGGATACATATAGAATGAGATTTTACAGAATAAGGTTATAGAATGTTGAAAGGTTTTAAAATGATAAATTAATGAGAGCATATAGAATGAGGTTATACAGGCTACATAATGTTTAGAAGCTACAGAATGAGGCTATAGAATGTTGAGGGTTTTTTGAATTATAAACTTTGGAAAGCACACAGACTGAGGTTATAGGGGCTACATAAAGAATGAGGTTATACAGGCTACATAATGTTAAGAAGCTACAGAATACGGTTATAGAATGTTGAAAGGTTTAAAAAAGAAGCTATAGAATGAGCTTATAGAATGTTAAGAGTTTTTCAAATTATAAACTTTTGAAAGTATACAGAATGAGGCTATACAAGCTACATATAGAATGAGGTTATACAAGCTACATAATGTTAATAAGCTACAGCATATGGTTAAAGAATGTTGAGAGGTTTTATAATTATAAACTTTTGAGACCATATAGAATGAGATTATACATGCTACATAATGTTGAGAAGCTTCAGAATGAGGCTATAGAATGTTCAGGTATTTTTTAAATATAAACTTTTGAAAGCAGAGAACACAGACTGAGGTTATACAGGCTACATTTAGAATGAGGTTATACAGGCCACATACAGAACGAAATCATACATGCTACATAATATTAATAAAATACAGAATACATTATAGAATGTTAAAAGGTTTTTTAAAATGATAAACTTTTGAGAGCATATAGAATGAGGTTTTACAGGCTACATCTAGAATGAGGTTATACAGGCTACATAAATGTTAAGAAGTTACAGAATAAAGTTCTAGAACGTTGAGGGGTTTTAAAAATGATAAACTCTTGAGAAGATATATGATGAGATTACAAAACAACTCTGGAAATCGGATTAGAGAATATTGTTGTGTTACAGAATGAGGTTTCTGAAAATGTAAGACAGAAAAGGAGGTTATAAAAGCTATACAATATCAGGACTGTTGGTTAAAAGAATGAAGAGATGAGACTGTGGGTTCATAGAGCAGGAAGGAGGGAGGACAGTATAAATAAGTGAGAGGGGAGAAAGAAGATGAAAGAGGGAGGTGTGTGGGATGTACACTCAGCTGTCTGGTAGCTGCTAATGCAGCGAGGCTTCAACACACTGGAATGTGCTGGACTCAGCTGACTGGACGTCCAGTCCAGACTCAACAACAACACACATAGCACCTCATTTACCCTGCACACATAAAGCTACCAATAAAACAAACATTTATCACAAACTGCAATTGAATGCATCAATAAAATTCTTCAAATGTCTGCGAATGTGCGCATGTGTTGGTTAGACGCCTCGTCTGCGCCTCTGCACACAGCCACAGTGAGGCACTATCACATGACACTTTGACCGTCCACATGCCTGGAAATGGGAAAAACCCATGTGGTCAGACTAAATGGACTACCACTGACCTGAATACAGCTTAAACACTTACTCCCTGATAACTGAGTAATACTGATATTAACAGATCTGATCCTAGATCAGGCCACTCTGAGTGAGTCAAACCGGGTGTGTCTGTCAATTTTATCTGTCAGGGGTGACAAAACTCTCATGTCTGCCAAACTCTACTGACGTCAACTTGCATCACGCCAGCTAAAATAAACAACAGACACATAATCAGAGGCTACTGGTGGATTTAACAACTGCACAGATGCTTGCCCTCAGTGAAACACTGTATATCCTGGTCATATCCTCTAGCTGTGATATTTTAGAAATCAAAATGGCAGTTTCACTATTAAGTTGTGATCACATTAGTGAAATTTGGCTATATTCTGGCCAAAGAAAGGCCTACTGTCTACTGTCAATAGTGTAGCAATGCACAGTCTAAAGTTACTTTCAAACCAACGTAGCACAAACTGAACCCAATGCAAAATCTGCAAAGGGAAATCTTTCACCCTCACACTGAATTCCTGATGTTGTGTGACTGCTACTGAAATGAATTATTTCATCTGCGAAAATTTGCCAATGTGACCACAACTTATCTTTAAATCTCCTCACATAAGCAAGCCAATGCGGGCACCTCAGGCCAGTGTTGCCACATTGTGGACAAACTAATTAGTGCAAAAAAGTAATTAAAGCAGATATGCAAGCTGGGCATACATCATACGGATACAACTGTTTATAGTTTCACTACAAAAACGCCATCTTTTTAGCAAAATACAAATAAAACATTTAATATGTTTTTCGCCCACTGAATAAAAATAAAAAGGTAATTTTTTAAATCTCACAGTTTCTCATTAGTTTCACTTTCAGAACAAAAATTTACAGATAATGTACTCACCTCCTTGTCATCCAAGATGTTCATGTCTTTCTTTCTTCAGTCATAAAGAAATTATGTTCTTTTTGAGGAAAACATTTCAGGATTTCTTATTATATAATGGACTTCTATTGTGCCTCCAACTGCCCCCAAAATAATCGATTGGTTCGCTAGATAAGACCCTTCTTCCTCGGCTGGGATCATTTAGAGCCCTTTGAAGCTGGATTTAAACTGCATTTTGGAAGTTCAAACTTGGGGGCACAATAGAAGTCCATTATATAGAAAGAAATCCTAAAATGTTTTCCTCAAAAAACAATTTCTTTATGACTGAAGAAAGACATGAACATCTTGGATGACAAGGGGGTGAGTACACTAATCTTTTAACTGCAAGAAATAAAGGATCTAAACTAGGGGTCTCAAACTCAAATTGGCTGGGGGCCACTGCTGTGACTGACATCTCATAGGAGGGCCATTTTAACATTCAAGCACAACAAGAAAGCACAAAATTTCTGGAAATTTACTTTAATTGCTGAGATGTTAGCTCACATTTCTTTTAAATTACTATACGAACATATCTGTGTTATACTTAAAAATGTAAACAGTGTCTGTGCATTATGTTATTTCTTTTTTACATTTTTAACAGTTACCTACTTTATTTTAACTTGTCAAAACTAAAAAAGTACATCACCATATGTTGCTTCAATTTCTTCCAACAAGGCACCCCCTCCGATCTGATTTGTGCCACCTCAGATTCAATTTGACCCACTCCAACCCCCCCCCCAAAACGTGTCTATTTTAACCATTAGTTTCGGACGATCACCGGTGTGTTTAAACTTGTTAACTGTTACTTGTCACTGTTAAATCTAAACGTGCTCTTGATGTATCTGATGATCAATCTGATGATGTATTTTATTCATGAGCTACGTTCTCTAATAAGGTGTGAAAGTTTAGGCAAAGGAATAAATGAATTTCTAGCACTGAAAATCTCTTGCAGTAGCTGCTACTAAATGCATTTAAAATAGCTGTTACAGGAAAGGATGAAGCGGATTGATTGGTTGGTTCTTGTCACATGACCTGCGGTGCGCTTGCGGTATTCTGAAAAGTTGAGATGTTTTTATCAGTTTATATCTGACTTTATAACTCATCAATATATCATGCAATTCTCAGGAAAAAGTAAAAATTTTGAGTTAATATCTACAATTCTGAGAAAAAGCATCAGAATTGCGAGGTTGTATCACGCAAATCTGAGGGGAAAAAAGTCAGAATTGCGAGATAGAAAGTCGTAATTATCCCTTTTATTTTTTTTATTCAGTGGCAGAAACTTGCTTCTGTAGTGAAGTGAGATCTTTTGCCCTAATGCAAAATTCTTGATTGCGTGAGTTCCTATGACTGGATTTTGTCTATGAAAAATCACCAAACAACTGTATATGTTACTGCACTTTAAGCCAGCATATGATGTGTGTGTATGTCTGCGTACCTTCGGACAACGATTTTGAGAACCCTGTAAGAACCTTTGATCAGGATGAGAGCTTCTTGACGGGAGCCGTAGAGAGCAGAGCCGTTAATGTTCACTAGTTCATCCCCCACTCTCAACTTCTTACACTGAGCTGCCTTTCCTCCCTCTTCTATCTATAGGAGAGAAAGAGAAACAGTTTATAGTTAAATATTATATGTACAGGTCCTTCTCAAAAAATTAGCATATTGTGATAAAGTTCATTATTTTCTGTAATGTACTGATAAACATTAGACTTTCATATATTTTAGATTCATTACACACAACTCAAAGTAGTTCAAGCCTTTTGTTTTAATATTGATGATTTTGGCATACAGCTCATGAAAACCCAAAATTCCTATCTCAAAAAATTAGCATATTTCATCCGACCAATAAAAGAAAAGTGTTTTTAATACAAAAAAAGTCAACCTTCAAATAATTATGTTCAGTTATGCACTCAATACTTGGTCGGGAATCCTTTTGCAGAAATGACTGCTTCAATGCGGCGTGGCATGGAGGCAATCAGCCTGTGGCACTGCTGAGGTGTTATGGAGGCCCAGGATGCTTCGATAGCGGCCTTAAGCTCATCCAGAGTGTTGGGTCTTGCGTCTCTCAACTTTCTCTTCACAATATCCCACAGATTCTCTATGGGGTTCAGGTCAGGAGAGTTGGCAGGCCAATTGAGCACAGTAATACCATGGTCAGTAAACCATTTACCAGTGGTTTTGGCACTGTGAGCAGGTGCCAGGTCGTGCTGAAAAATGAAATCTTCATCTCCATAAAGCTTTTCAGCAGATGGAAGCATGAAGTGCTCCAAAATCTCCTGATAGCTAGCTGCATTGACTCTGCCCTTGATAAAACACAGTGGACCAACACCAGCAGCTGACATGGCACCCCAGACCATCACTGACTGTGGGTACTTGACACTGGACTTCAGGCATTTTGGCATTTCCCTCTCCCCAGTCTTCCTCCAGACTCTGGCACCTTGATTTCCGAATGACATGCAAAATTTGCTTTCATCCGAAAAAAGTACTTTGGACCACTGAGCAACAGTCCAGTGCTGCTTCTCTGTAGCCCAGGTCAGGCGCTTCTGCCGCTGTTTCTGGTTCAAAAGTGGCTTGACCTGGGGAATGCGGCACCTGTAGCCCATTTCCTGCACACGCCTGTACACGGTGGCTCTGGATGTTTCTACTCCAGACTCAGTCCACTGCTTCCGCAGGTCCCCCAAGGTCTGGAATCGGTCCTTCTCCACAATCTTCCTCAGGGTCCGGTCACCTCTTCTCGTTGTACAGCGTTTTCTGCCACACTTTTTCCTTCCCACAGACCTCTTGCTTGAGGGTGTCAATGATGGCCTTCTGGACAGCAGTCAGGTCGGCAGTCTTACCCATGATTGCGGTTTTGAGTAATGAACCAGGCTGGGAGTTTTTAAAAGCCTCAGGAATCTTTTGCAGGTGTTTAGAGTTAATTAGTTGATTCAGATGATTAGGTTAATAGCTCGTTTAGAGAACCTTTTCATGATATGCTAATTTTTTGAGATAGGAATTTTGGGTTTTCATGAGCTGTATGCCAAAATCATCAATATTAAAACAATAAAAGGCTTGAACTACTTCGAGTTGTGTGTAATGAATCTAAAATATATGAAAGTCTAATGTTTATCAGTACATTACAGAAAATAATGAACTTTATCACAATATGCTAATTTTTTGAGAAGGACCTGTATATATGTGTCATACACATTCACACACCACAGAGCCAGCAAAACATTTGAGGTCTTCTGAAGAAAAAAAGGCCATATTATAACAGATTGTCATCTTTTGTCAAAGAGGACTTGAATGTTTAAATTAGAGCACACAGACTTGACAGAGCTTACTTACAGATAAGCACGTTTACCCACACAGCCTTGTCCATTTCACATATAACCACTTCCTTTTTTAAAAAACTTAGGACAGAGGGGTCAAAAGTAAAATATACATACAATGTACACAGCCATTCATCAAACATGCATACAGACACACAATACCCAGTTATTCCATTAGGGACCCTCCTACATAAAATAGGACAAAGGGTCAGAGATCAGCTCCAAAGCCACGTAATTCCCATACACAAAATATTAGCCTAGTCAAAACATACACAATCACACTTTCACTCAGTCACGCACATATAAATCTCAGCTTCCAACATAAACACACACCTTTTGGGTTTGGGGAACACATACATTACAACAGAGTATCATATTCATTTTTAGGTCTTACATTAGAGACCATTTCTCTTTAAACAAATCCTACCATCAAAACACACAGCTAATGTCACAGAGCTCTTAAATTGAAGTCACATTTTCCTCTTAGCGGCTACCGTCATGGTGCGAACCAGGGCATTCAAAATAATATTTGCACCCAGAAATACATAAAATACATAACGAGTGTGTGTCTGTTTTCTTACTGTATTTTTTGCTGAGTTCAGCATGCAACGTGATGTAAAGTCAGGCTAATTTTTTCTTTATTTTGCAGCAGAACTAGTACACATACTCAAGAGTACAAAAAAAAACATGTTTGGGTACACATGTGATCATTTTGCAACAAGTGAGCCCCTGTGTTTCAACAATGAAACCAAATCTTTCTGAAACATGTTCACACACTTTACCATTTTGTTAGACTCATCTAATGCCAACTGCCTGCCTGCATTGTAGAGTAAACAGATGCACATGTGTTGTGTGTGTGAATGTGCGTATGCGGTGAGCATTGCAGGAATATTTGAGTGTGGTTTTTGAGGAGATCAAAGACAGAACGTGTCCAGAGGGGCATAAAGGGAATATTCATGCGGCCGGAATAAAATGCTCGGTGGGGGACAGTGAGTGTCGGGATGTGGGCAGAGTTCATACTTCACGAAGTATTTCGATTTTGTCTCATAAGCAGGTCCAGACAGAATCTGGAGACGTTTTTGCATTTTCTGTGCTGATCTTGAGGGAAAATCTGCAGAAATCTGTGAAATGAATTTAGACAGGATGAAACGTTTAACAGACCTGAGCATACACGGTAGCTGAATGCATAATCAAAACAGCCAACATATTTAATAACCCGAACATGTAAGAAGAACTTTGTGAAAGACGGACATTCTTATTCTGTGGATACCTGCAATGTTCAGCTGGTAAGCTGTTTACTTGTCAACTCAAGTGACCTGGAAGAGCAAACACTTTAAAAAAAAATTATGTTTTAGAGAAGGCAAGATTAAGACAGAATAGGGGTCATCTTGATATTCTTTGGGACTTCTTTAAAGGTGATACACGAAAATCTTTTTCCGTGTTTAAGTGATATAATTGGGTCCCCAGTAGTGCTGTCAAAAATATCGATATTTCGATACATATCGATTCTAATAAATCTGAAACGATTCCAATACTCACGTCCAACAGTATCGATATATCGATACCAGCTGCGCTTTCGCATTATCTCTCTCCTCTCCGAAGATGACACACTGACTGCACGTGAATGAAGTGCCAACGGAGGCCTGAATCCTCTCACCTGCGCTCATGCGCATTTGGTAAATATTGAAAGATTGCGAGTGGAGAGTCTTCGCGACCGGCTACAGATTTCTTCTAACCGCATAAACTCCGGCGCTTCCGTCCGCCGCGCACGGAAATCATATGCCTTTGCGATGATAAACACCGGTTGCGCCACTGTTTCCATTTGGGTGCGTAGTGCTGCTTACACTATTCTTCCTTAATACGCCGCTATTGCCGTCATTCATAAACTTAACGATAGCCAACATTTGCGTGTAATGTTGCTCGCAGTCATTGAACATATGGGTTGATAATGTAAAACTCCGGACAGGTTTTCTTGCGCGCACCCGTTTTTAACGCGTCTTGATTATCGTACAGTCTGACATTAGTGACAACTGAGATACCACAGTGTGACATGATCATCATGTTCGTACAGTCTGACAAACAACAATCGTAAAAGACTATTAAAAGTCGCACAGTGTGATCCCGGCTTTAACCAAGAACCAAAATGAGGCGTTTTGCTCCGTAATTGTATTGTAATACGATCCGCCTCAGAGTGAGAAATATCAGACAGTAGTTGCATCTGACAAGGTAATACTATCAAATTAAGTAATAATTAACCCTCATGTAATTTAAGTGAGCGTGTGATAGAGATCTATGCCATGACAAATGATTGTTAATTAAATACCAAATCGAAATCGGTTCATAAATATACTGATAACTCTGGTTCATTTAATTAGAAAATGTATTAACAGGAGATTTTTGCATATTTTTGCCTTGGAATAGAGGACTTATACAAAACTCAAATTTTGTTTTAACTGGATCTTTTAAAAAGTTTTTTTTAATTGAGGTTTTTATGGATAGTTCCAAATAACATCTTTAGTTTCTATTAACATGTATCTAGGGCTGCCAATTGTTTTGTTTTTTTTTGTTTTTTTTTCTTCTGGAAAATACAAAAGATTGTGCTGTTTTATTTGTTTATTTATTTTGACACTTTATTGCCTTGAAATATACATTTTTGTTCATGTAAAAATATACCTCATTCATTTTCATGTTCCAGCCTTGTTATATTCATCTTTTAATAAAAAGCAAAAATTAAGGCCTTGATGTTGTGGCAGTTTTCCCCCGTGGTATCGAAAATCGATACTTTTCTAGGTATCGTATCGAAATTGCCAATTTTAGTATCGTGACAACACTAGTCCCCAGTGCATCTACCAACCCAGAAAACGTGAAAAAGGACAACTTTGTTCTGGCAAGCCTTTCTCTGCAAGCTTGTGAAAAAACGAGCAGCTCAGATTTCGCTCTCCCCATTATGTAGAAAGGGCATCTTATAATATTACCGCCCCTTAATCTGCACGCCATTCTGTTTTCACAGGCGACAACGATCTACCAGTTCTAACGCCATGGTGAAAGTTCGAGCAAAGCATGCTAACTCTTCTGTTGTTGGCTGCACAGATAAGCACAGAACACTATTTAGAGTCCCAACCTAAGAATTTAGGAGAGCAGAGAATTCATGAATTTATTACGGTATATTGCGCCGCTGCCACACAGATCTAATATAAATGTGCTTTCTTTCCCAGTTGTTTACTTTCATAGACATAACCGACTGTTTTTGTAACTCCTGTGTTTTTAAGAAACTTGTGTGTATTTGAGTTTTAGCGCAATAAGACATGAAAGAGAGTTTAGTTTAGTGCTTCAGATGTGTGCGCTCAAAAAAACTTATATAAGAAGTTTAAACTGATACGGCTTTAAAACGCACAATTTCAGCACGATAGAAATGATAATCAAATCCGAACAGATTTTTTTTTGGCAAAGTATCAGAGGTACGAGCTGTAAAGGCACAGTCCTATTCTGGAAAAGGGAGCGGGGAGCAGCAGCTTATTTGCATTTAAAGAGACATGCATGAAAACAGCATGTTTCTGCTTCTCCTCAAAATAGGCATTTCCAAAATTATATAATAAATAATCTGTGGGGCATTTTGAACAAACTTCACAAATGCATTTTGGGGACACATTAGACTTATATATCTTATAAAAAGAGGCATAATAGGTCTTCTTTAATATTGATAATTAAACAATATTTTGCTGAGTGTCGTGTGTGTATATGTTGGTACCTTGGCCTGTCATGGATAAATATGACACTAAAACTGTCAATAGGTGGCTGATCTCAGTGACTGATTATTTGAATCATTCATTCAAACAAATCATTCAAAATGGCCAAAATGGTTTATTTATAAATGGTTTTGAATGGATCATTAAATCAAATGTTTTGATCAAAAAGAGATTCATTCAGAGATGAAACACTGCAGTTTTGCTCTTGAGATGCACAAATGTCTGAAAAATGTCTTGCTCCAGCTTTGTTTGGAACTATAAAAACAAACAATATTGTGCCTAAAATGTAACTCAGACAAAGTTAACTTCTTGTGTGCTGAACTACTGTAGAAAATCAATACAACATCTTGCTTGCAATATAACTTAAAAGGACAGTTCCCTCAAAAATAAAAATTCTGTCATTCGTAATCTATATGTATCGGACAACCCTCAAAAAAACATTCGAAAAATGTAATCCCGAAGACTAACGCCTCAAAGATTTCTGCATGACTGAATTACTTTTTGAGGGACTCAAAATAGGGGTTCCAGGTAAGACCTCATAAATAAGTTGAAGCAAATGTCTTTTCGATTCGACTTTAGGATATTCTCAGCTTGACCTCCAGGGAAGAAAATAAATGATTAATGCAATAACATCACTTCAGAGATGCTGACTGAATGACGGTCTTGTTCTTCAGTGGATGAGGCCTGCCGTCTTTCTCCTATATTCTGCTGGTTTAAGATGCAAAATAGCTGGTTGCATGTAATGGAAACATTATTCAGATGTATGGTCACAATTACAGCCTCACTGAGGACATTGCTCTTTCTCGCTCCGTCTTTCCTTCCCATCTGCTCCAAACAGACTGTTTCCACGGGATACTATAATCAACATCCTCAAAGCCCTTCAGCCTGGACCACAGGGGCTTCATCTCAATTCCGAGAGGTTACACATGTTTGTTTGTAACACAGATGACACTTGTTGAACAATTCTTTTTCCACAGGATGGGTGTTACATCTCAGAGACCTGAATTTGTACACTAAATCCAATAAACCTTCTGTGGGAGTCTAAATGAAACTGGTCTACAGTATGTTCTCCAGGTGCATTGGTGCAGGAGAGAAGTGATGTAGCCTGACCTTCCATTAGTTCATTAAACTCAAAACAAACACAGTCTTTTTCCACCCTAAAATCCAGTCTGCTGCACACGCTCCACTGGAAAAAGCACAGTAACCCTCATAGCAGGTATGTTTTATGGCAGGATATGTAACATTGTTGCACAAAGAGAACAAATTCGCATAGTTGGCAGGCATACCCGAGTGCCCCCTTGGCAATAAAACAAACTTACACGCACCGTCTTACCTCATAAGCTCCTTAGAACTTACAAAACTCCCTGCGAGGAAGACCGGGCAACCAAAATAAAATGAGAGGGAAGAAGATAAAAGAGCGTTCACCTGCTGTCCTCCACTAAATCTGTTTAACGGGTACCCGGGGCCATGATGTAATGGCACTTCATCCATGCATGCTCACGCTCAGATCTCGTTGGATTATTTAGAAGAACTTTTGTCAGACTGCTGGCGCACCACATGGACCTCACTGAACCTCTATCCCTTGCTCTCTCTCTCTCTCTCTCTCTCCTTCCTGTATGCCCACCCAGTAGTCTCCTTCTCCCACTCTTTCTTTCCTATCCCTTGAGCTCATGTTCTCCTTCGAGGCTTGATAAAAATAAATGTAACCACACCTATGTTCCATCAGACCCGTGCGCGCGCGCGTGTGTGTGCGTGTGCACGAGTGCTTGTTTGGCTTGGGCATGGGCACCGACTTGCTCCCTGGTGATCGTGAAATGAAGTTCACAAAGGAACCTTTATGGAGGGTTGAACAGTCCTACGTGACAAATCCCTTTCGGTCTCCCCATTCCTTTAATCTCCCTCAGGAGTGACCACTCCTTACATGCCATGCGAAGAATAAGAATTTCCGTACCCATTCTTCAAACGTGACCTGGTGGAAAATACAGTCGAGGAGGTGAATGTTAGGGGAACTTTCTGTGTTTATAAAACATCCGAGATGAGTAGTGAGGGCAGAGACTGCAGCAAACAAACGGCACCACTGTGACTACTTTCCAGTCACTCCTTTTAGAGATAAAATACGGTCTGACTTTAAGCTAGAGGAGGCGAGAAACGCCTTAAATTACAAGAGAAGGACTCGAAAATTATAAGTCCCATGTTGGGAATAGTTTTAATACAATAACGGCTTTGAGAGGTTATTCCTAGTTATGCTGTCAGTGTACCGAAAAATGCATTTGCACTCCCAGGCTCGGAGACCACAGGAGGGAGGGGTGTCTGTTTGTGTCGGACAGCGATGAAGCAAGCTAGTCTTCACCTCTCCCTGTACAATATGATTGCTAAATTCAGCACAGAGGACACGTGGGCTGACCCAGAATTACACACTGCATACAATCCAGTATTAAATAGGAAACACCCTAAAAAAAGACCACTCTAGTCCTGAGTCAGTACATAGTTTCCTAAAACTCTGCTATAGTGTTATAGGCAGTTGACAAGTCACTCCTAATCAGCTGCTAAGATGTTCAAAACAGGCATCAAGGTATCCACCTCATTTTTCAACATGGACGTAATGTTGAAACTAGCTCTGCGATACGTATGCGTGTCTTCACACATTACATCACACGCAGGTAGTTCTTCTTCTGTGTACTTCAGTTAAAAAAGGTATGGTATGGTAAAAAACTCCATCTCATATTCTTTTCCAAATTCATAATCATCTGACATCCTTTTTTTACCTTCTTTTTTGTAAAGGGTGTTTGGCTTTCTTTGTTGATTGCTTTACGTCATGCATAATAGCGTAAAGCCTTTACGCGTATAATCACGCGTAAAGGCGCTATATCTGCAATGAATGAATGAATGAATGAATGTCGGATGGCATACTACATACTAAACAACGTTCGCTGTGTTTTCAGCTGCTACCGTCTCTCTATATGACGATATGAACACACAATATCATCTCCAGGTGAGAGTCACTTCGTGAGCATTTCACCGTTTCACAGCAGCTGCAATTTCTTCACAGCAACCCGTCAAAATAAAAGTTTTTTTTTTATAGTTTAACGTTAAAAACCTGTCAGAAATATACTAGAAATATAGCAGCCTTAAGACTTAATGTAATAACAATGCCACAACTACTACTACTGAATATGAATAAATCTTTATTTTCAAATGAGTAATCACATTTGTTTTCTTTTGAATTTTTACAGTAACGTTAAATCTTGTTGTGCAGCATTTTGTTTGCCCAAAAATAAGAGTTTATTTTCTTTTGATCAGGATAAATGTAAATAACGTTTCTTGCCTTTATCTGATTGCCAGAAAAATTAAGATGTACATTTTATAGGGCCCTATTATTTTAAAAAGGACCCTATACAAAAAAATTATAGGTTTAAAATACAGGTCTGTGGCTCTTAATTTCTTTTTATTAATTCACCATTTGTAAACTAATGTTAATTGTTCATATTTTTGTTTAGAAATATCAATAGCATTTGTATTAAAACTATATTCACTGAATGTCATTTAAAAAAAAAAAATTAAAATTGAATCGAATCGAATCGAGACATCTGAATCGATACCCATCCCTAATGCATAACCTGTCTAACATCATTATGTCATGCGTGAGGTCGGGAGGTGCAAGACAAGTATGTGTAGTTAAAATGTTTATACATTTTTATTGTTTTAGAAAATGACAGATAATTTCGCTAGACAAAACCCTTACTCCTCGGCTGGGAATGTGTAGTCTTTTGAAGCTGAATTAAAACTGCAGTTTGGACCTTCAACCCGTTGGCTCCCTTTGAAGTCCACTATATGGAGATAAATCCTGGAATGTTTTCCTCAAAAACCTTAATTTCATGACATGGGGGTGAGTAAATTATCAGGAAATTTCTATTCAGGAAGTGAACTAATCCTTTAAGCACAACGCTTCCTTTGCATCAGTAACAAAGGATATGCTGTATTGCTGTTGTTCTATTAGCGCTACCTGCTGTCAAAAAGTGAATCTGCATTTTCATTCAGTCTGTCTACTGTTTGTTTCATTGAGGCATGTGTATGTAGCAAGATTTCACACAGCTAGTCAGATCATTTTGTTTTTGCTTCAAAATGGGTTAATATCAAAATGATACAAAATCTCTCTAAATAATCTCTCTCTCTCTCTCTCTATCTATCTATATCTATATCTATATATATATATATATATATATATATTTATACACACACATACACATACATACACACACACACACACACACACACACACAATCAAAACACATTTTTGCAAGAGTACTGTAATTAACAGATAAACTAAAATGAAAACACTGCAATTACAGATTTAGGTTAAATGAACATGTCAGTCTTTGTAGTAGCTCTAGCAGCAAATCAACCATCCACATCAAAAGCTGCAGGTCAGCCCACAATCCAGCAAACATTTGGGAAACAAATCAAAGAAAAAAGAAACAACTACTGCTGTTCTAAATATGTTCAATGTTCAGTTGAAAAAAAGTTTTTTTACCCAGACATTTATTCCATTTTAGAGTAACCACAATAGTGTAATATTTTTGCTTATCATACCATCAAAATCTCATATAAACTCATGCCTAGTTCATAATGGTTTTAATGCATTGTTTCAGGTGGTTGCTTACTGGCACAAGTCAAAATGTAACAGTTACAGTTTTGGCAGTTTTATCTTCCACCAGGCATGTCCAACAAGAAGTAAAATACATTTCAGCATTCAAGTTGTAACGTAATGAAAGTAGCGACAGATCATTTCTTCTGTATTGTGTCATACATCTGAGTGAAAAAAAAATTATCAAAAAAAAAACATTTTAAGGGCGGGGACTTGATCCCATTCATTGGTTTTTGATTGGATGGAGGCAGACCTTTGTAGGAAACGGGCAGTGGTAAATCTGACATACATCAACACATCCATGGATGAATCGTTCACAATAATACAAAATCATACACATACACTTCTGGTCATTTCATTGTTTATGATATTAACTTGCATAATGCATGTAAAAATCTATGCAAACATAAGACAGACTACATCTTTTTTGGTTACATTTGTAAACAAATCAAAAGGTTTACCTGCATTAATACTTCAGGGATCACAACAGTTCTCGTATTCATCATGTTAGAGCATGAAAACCGACCTGCAGCGAGTAGAGGGTCTATTTGGACCGTGGGCCTCTGCAGCAGTGAAGAAAGGGCTCCCTGTCTCCCAGTCCCAGCATCAGCCCTGGCGGCATGAGGTCACCCCCTCTATCGCTCTATAAATAACAGGGCGTCGCTCTTTGCCAGTCTGGCTCACTGCCCGCCATTGTGCCACAGCTGGCCAAAAGAGCGGCCCGTCTGAGCTGCCTAGAAACCAGAAGGCTCCTACTAAGCATTGCCAATACCACAACAAGCAAAAGAACATGGGGAACACAGTTGCCCGTTTTATAGGAAACACTTGTACACTGGCTACAAAAGGAGAGAAAGTGAGCGTAGAAGAGAGATAATAGAGTGCAGAACAGACTTATCAAGCTGTATTTTATGATAGTATGTTCCATAAAAGAATAAGTATTTCACGTTGACTGACACTAATCTGGGAAGGTTCAGCCTTTGAATAAACTCATTTGTATCAGAAACTGTCATAATATTTTTCACAAGACCTACAATGTATGTTGGACATTGCCATTTTTCAGCAGTAATTCTTCAACTTTTTCCAGTGGGACCTTTAGAGGAGGAGGGCTGTCCAAAAACATTACTTTTGACCAAGTGCTGCTTTATCAATGCCTATAATGGTTTCCCCAGTCAGAAACCCATGAACAGAGAGCAGCCAGAGCTATGTAGCCTATAAACAGCCTCTTTTTTTACCATATACAGTTGAGGTCAAAAGTTTACACCCCCCTTTCAAAATCTGCAAAATGTTATTTTACCAAAATAACAGGGATCGTACAAAATACATGTTATTGTTTATTTAGTACTGACCTGAATAAGATATTTCACATAAAAGATGTTTACATATAGTCCACAAGAGAAAATAATAGCTGAATTTATAAAAATGACCCCGTTCAAAAGTTTAAATACACTTGATTCTTATTGTATTGTTACTTGAATGATCCACAGCTGTATTTTTTGGTTTAGTGATAGTTGTTCATGAGTCATGCCTGCTGTTCTTCAGCTCCCACAAATTCTTTGGTTTTCCAGCATTTTTGTGTATCTAAACCCTTTCCAACAATGAGCTTAACTGTTCGGGACAAACAAGGGACTCATGAACAACTATCACTAAAAAAAAAAAAAGAAATACAGATGTCAGGTAACAACACAGTATTAAGAATCAAGGGGGTGTAAACTTTAGAACAGATCATTTTTATAAATTCAGCTATTATTTTCTCTTGTGGACTATATGTAAACATCTTTTATGTGAAATATCTCATTTAGGTCAGTAGTAAATAAACATGCATTTTGGATGAGCCCTCTTTATTTTGGTAAAATACTTAACATTTTGCAGATTCTGAAAGGGGGATGTAAACTTTTGACCTCAAATGTACCCTGTGCCAAAAAAAATTACATACATTATAATATATAATATATAAGACTCTGAATATAATATATAACTCAACAGCTGATTTGAAACAATAAAGAGTCTCTGAACCCCCCCGGGAAAGGATGCGCCAATTCGAAACGTGGCCATGGAAAAACGGAAAGAAAGGTGTAAGATAATGGGGAAGTGTGTGAGACAAAGACATCCTAGGCAGGTCTAGGAAGTGTGGGGAACATGGGTTTTGGCTCTCTTTTGCTCTACACTTATCCTGACGGAAAAAACAACAGACATCACAGTAAATGGAGCGAGGAAAGAGTTGAAAATAAGTCACACAGTGTGTGTGGGAATGCATACGCATTAAACAGAAAAAAAAAAAAATCCACTGAGGAGGACAGAGAAGGATCTATATTCCTAGCTCAGTTGTAAAAGTCAGCCAAAGGGAAATTTTGACCTAAATATGTATGTGTACATAAGCTAAGACTTTTGCAATGCAATTTCCAAAAACATCAGAGCTGGAATAAACACTTATCCTGAGCTATTATAGCATGAAGGAAACCCTAAGACCTCAGGAAAACTAAAAACATGCCATGTATTTATCATTAGGCATATTGTCTTGCATGAAACATAATAATGTTCCCAACTGGCTCACTGCATAGCAATTTGTTCCCCAGCAAGTGTTTATACATATTCAATGTGAAAATTAATACCAAATGCCAAAATCTTGGGGGAATGCAATTCAGAACATCCATTCAAAAAACACAAACATACCCTGACGCACATACAGTATATATATACACACACACAGACAGCTATCCCAGGCTTTGCTTTCATTCCACAGCAATCAAAAGCAGAGTCAGTGGGTCACTCAGGAAACCCCATAGTGCCCAGAATCCGCCAGTGGCCTCCACAAGACGAGGCCTAACAGCTGCCATTCCTACCCAAATCCTCTTCAAGAAACTTCCCCTCTCATTCCTGGAATCTTAAAGGATTTTTCCTTGTTGGTGCATTTCCTCATGCCATCAGAAGACCTTTCATACATAACTGTAGTTTGAAGTGCACGTTTTGTCTTTTGTCTTGTTTAATATAATGATTTACTCATAAAAAAGGCAGTTATTTTTTACTTATAAAACACATTTTAAATTAATTTATATTTCACAGTAAAACTATATGCGTGTTTTGAATATACACAACCAGTCAAAAGTTTTTGAACGGTAAGTCTCTTCTGTTCAAAAAGCCTGCATTTATTTGTTTCAAAGCACAGCAAAAACAGTAATTTTGTTTTTACCACTTAAAATAACTGTTTTCTATTTAAATACATTTTAAAATGTAGTTTATTCCTGTGTTTTAGCATTATCTTGACATTAGCATGACATGGTCACATGATCCTTCAGAAATCATTCTAATACTCTGATTTGCCGTTTAAGAAACATTTATTATTATTATTATTATTATTATTATTATTATTATTAAGATGTAAAATAGTTGAGCAATTTTTTCAGGATTCTTTGATTAAATGAGAAAAAAAAATTTTGTAACATTATACACTATACCATTCAAAAGCTAATTTGTTGTTACAATGTTACAAAAGATTTCTATTTCAGATAAATGCTGTTCTTCTGAAACCTTTCTGAGGGATCATGTGAGTGGAGCAAGGATGCTAATATTCAGCTTCGAAATCACAGGAATAAATTACATTTTAAAATATATTCTAATACAAAACAGTTATTTTAGATAGTAAAAATATTTCAAAATGTTACTGTTTTTGCTTTACTTTGGATCAAATAAATTCAGGCTTGGTGAGCAGAAGAGACTTCTTTAAAAAAACATTACAAACTTTTGACTGGTAGTGTAAATGCTTTTTTGAATACGAAATGCCACAGTAAAATCTCTCTACAGTAACAATTTTAACTACATAGTTTTTGTTACAATTACTACTTAATTACTACAATTACTATTAATACTTCCGTATTATCTTCTCATTGATGGGGGCATTTGAGCTACACAACAATGACTGATGAGCACTTGTATTCAAAGCTCTGTAAGCTGGTGGTCAGTGAATGCATTTAAGCACCCAAGCTTGCGTTGCAGTCTTCTGTCGCTCATAAAAGAGAGAAGAATGAGGTAGTAACCCCCTCCTCTGCAGCACAGCCTTTGTCCACTGTTGGACAAGGATTTGAGCTTCCACTCAACAACACAACCAAACTGACTGGCTGACTGACAGATGCATTATCCCAACTGAAGTTTCCTTTATCTATCTCCCCACACACACAAACTTAGTTTATCTAGAGTTAAGAAAACACCTCAGCATTACAGCAAAGCAGAAACAAAGCTCCCCCACTAAGAACAAAGTGCTTATCAGAACATTTTCCTTCAGTATCTGAGGTCACCGGTGCAGGCTGGGACACCTCTGTCCTTGAGCTGCCCTGATCTCATACACAGGGGAGGAGATGGGAGTGAAGGATCTGAAGCGCAGGAAGGGAGGTTGCACTTTAAGTAAGTGTGCAAGTTTAGACCTTGGGAACGCAAGCGAACCTGGAAAAGTGACATACTTGGATGCATTCAAGGTCAGAGTGGGTGAGAAGATCGCTGCTGGCTTTTAGCTCCTTCATTTATGAGGAGAGACAGAAGAGTGGGGGTGGAGAAAGAAAGAGAGAGAGGGGCCAAGAGAGAAAAGGTGGGTGAGACAGCGTGAGTGAGAGGGTGACAAAGGCTTCATTCAAGGCTCAGGCTGGGGGAAAATGAGAGAGCGCTACCTCAGTGTGCTGAGCTATGGCTGCGGCCCGACTGAGTCTAAAGTTCCATTGTGCTCCAAGACTTTTAAAGGTGTGACACACAGCCATGGGTCACCACTGCAACTGAATCAACAGCCAATGACCTATATTCACACGAGAGGCTTTGGTGAAAAGAATTAGATACAAATAAAATGAGGAATTGTTTAGTGTGTGATTTACAGTGCAGTGCGTGTTTTGTTTCAAGAAGACTCACGAGGAAGAAATACCTTTCTGGTGGAGAAACATTTTATCACATTCCTCAATTTGTTTGCCTTCTATGGTCTTGACCACCAAATGCTGTTTGCATGGACGTCCTTCCCAAACCATTAAACCAGCCAAAACTGAGTGGAGGACATGGCCTAATCATTGAAATAAGACCAAAACAACACCTAATCCGAAAGTCAAAACACAAACTAAATGTTAAACAGAACTGAACAGCACTGCAATGATCACCTCATTACCCTGGCTGCATGATTACAATTACAACAGCCATAGATTAAAAATGTCCTAGCTGAACAAACTGCACACCTAACATGTGAATCACTACACTTAGCGTTTCCAAGAAATGGTTTAAAAGGACAGTTTTTCCAAAAATGGAAAGGTCAGAAAAAAAAATCATTTAGTTACACTAATAAAACTCAGTAGTTCAAGAATATTCAAATATGGCATGTTGCAATCACTCATGAGATACCCTAAGCTTTATAAAATTAAAGTTGAACCACTGATGTCACATTAGCTATTTTAACAATGTCCTTACTACCTTTTTGGGTCTTGAACATGTCAGTTGCTTTGCTGTCTATGTAGGATCAGAAAGCTGAGATGTCTTATGGATTTGGAACGACATGAGGGTGAGTAATTAATGACAGAATTTTTATTTTGAGTGAATTACCCCTTTACAATGGTTTAAAATTAGGAACGTAACTATATCAAAATCTCATGGTACAAAAATACCTCAATATGAAAAAAAAAAAAATAATAATAATAATAATAATTGTACATTTTAAAGTTAAATTCTTTTAGGTAATGCATTTTGAGAGTTCAAAATTAAGAGCTCCAAACATGTTTTTAACTAAGAAAACTTAGGTCAGAAAAAAAGTCAGTGGATTGACTTGTACCTTAACTTTAAAGGGAACTCAGCCCTCTTTTTAGTTGTGGCATACAGTCACAAATCACAATATAATAAGAATAACAAATGAAAATGAATATTTCATAAGCATATTATTTTTGCTTTACACTACAGTAGGGAAATTACAATACTTCCTAATATTTTGATTTCAGACTGCTGTAACATTACCCATTTAAACCACTAGCTGTCAGCAATTCATACGCTTTTATTTTGACGGAAAACTCCACATGCTTACAAAAAGGCATCTTATTCCAAATCTAGTGAAATGCTGTAATCATATGCCAATTAAAATGTTGGGAAAATATAGCATAAATGGTGGCAGTTGCATTCCCAAATGCACGCTAAACTCACAGCACATGCAATAAATGAGTTCATTACATTCACTGTGAACTGAGCTGTCCCGAGGCGCGGAAAACACCAGATCGCGAGCTGATCGACTGAACGTAGTGCATACTTGATAAAGGGGTTAAGCCATATTGTGCTTTTGGTTTTAGTTCATTTAGTTCACAGATACTGTGCCAAAGCATAATGGCCCAAAACACAACTTTAAAGACCTTTTATGTTAGAATACAATATTTTAAAAACTACATTTTTTGCCCCTATCAAACCTAGACAGGTTTGCTATCGCGATGACACAATATTGATATAATACCGTTACATCCCTATTTAAAATGTCTTTGGGAAGTGTTTCCAAAACTTATTTAAATACTTTTTAAAGAAAATTATGCAAACATAAAGCAGAAACGTACTATAATCACAGGGGCTCACTACTTGAACACAGAAAGCTTCGAGATTATATTACCAGGCACATGAGCACGCATATCAAAACCTAATTAAACCACATTAACTGGCATTCATATTGGAAACCCTACACTCACCTGGAGTCAGTGTTAACGTGTCACTAATCACATACATGACACCTAGATCAACAACCTGCCTTTATTGTTGAGTTACTTGATCACATTCTTTGCTCAGTACAACTTATTCGACTCACTTAAATGCCCATTCTTTAGTGATCAGGACAATATATCACCGCTGGTGGACATTTCCACAAACATCCCAAAGTGATCAATCATGCTTTAGACGTGCACTGGGAAAACCTCCACCTTTTGATGCACGTCCAGAAACAGCAGTGTGTGTGCTCTCATAACAAGGTCGCTCTCCTCGAGAGGTGAGAAGCCATTTTTGAAGTGCGGCCAAGAAGAAGCCTCCTGACGGGCAGATATTGTCTTTGTTTTAGCAAAGTTCAATGAGAGGCAAATTAAAGGAACATCAAACCACTTCCCAGTGCACTTGGCAATAAATTACATTGGTAATATAGTTGTTATTGGAGCAATGGACGCATACATATGATCCGTAACCCAAATACGCACAGATCTGGAAGTTTGACATGCTTGACATCACCTCAGCGCTCTCAATTGCAAATATTGAGCGTATAGCAGGCCTCGTTTCCGAAAAAGACAATGGTGGATGTCAGAGAGTCAACAACCTTTAGACTGAAGTCAACTTGGATTGATCCATCACTGTCATAGCAGACATGGTGAGAGGTGGGGCATTATGATGGCTCAATTTAAGACCTGTCATCCCTCAGCTTCCTGCCGTTTATGAATAGAGCCATAGTGAGTCTTTTGAGGTCGTAATGTGTGTGAAGTGACCTTGTCCCCTCAGCTAACCTCCTCCACACACGGATCCCCCTCCCCCAAACTCACCTCCCTGGGAGCAAAGAGGACTTTGGAGTGGTTTTGACGGCTGGTTGAGCCCAAATGTTGGATAAGAGGTTGGCCGACAAGCTTTTGGTGGAAACGTTTGATGTGGTCAGGTCCCCTGCAGAACACAGATGAAGTTTGAAAACTGACTCCTTGATTATCATTTACCATGTGTCTTCACAGAGGATCCTGAGGACCACAAACTTGCATTTCATCAGAATGAGGTTAAACGGTAAGTTTGTAATTATACCAAATTATCAAAGACATAATTATCTCCATGCAGGCCAGCGATCAGTGACAATTTTACACAGTCCAATCTCAAAAATCTTATGATTAACAATAAGTTTGAGTGGGAAAATATTGTGTCAGAAATCTTTTTGGGATGTACTGATATTGAAATTGAGATAAGATTATAATTATCTTAATCTATTATTGCACCATTTAGAGCAAATTTACATTTAGAGCATGCTCAATTATTTGTACTTGTCTTAACCGAAACCCTAAAGAACAAAGAATATTGCAATTATTATAAAATTCCAATATTATTTCACTACAACCTTTTCTATTCTGTTAAACCATTCACTCAGAGAACAAACACACTACTAAAACACATGTCTCACTGATTAGAAGTCCTGTCACTCCTAGCTCTGTTAGGAGACCATGTGGAAACACTGGTGAGTGTTTGTGGTGGAGGGGCTCAGGCAATAAGACCCCAATATCTCTCCCACCATCAAAGCCTCGCTGCCCAAGGCAAAGGCAACGGGAGCCAAGCTCACATTCCTGTCACATATCAGATCCTTCCCACACCCATAACCAGCTGTGGACTTCACCACAATCAACACATCGCTCAAAACAAACAGCCTTTTATCAAATAATCGAAGAAACAATTTATTTACTCTATTAAATCCAATTGCAATAACAGTGGAAAAAGGAAGCATTACCTCTTAGGACTGATGAGCTCCACACAGCAGTCCAAAACTGATATGATTTAACTTTGGGAAGCTATCCAGAAGCAGAAGTATGCCGTTACTGAATAACAGAATTGGGGAAGTAATCCCACTTTAAACAAAGAGATCATTTTAAACAAAGGGATGATAAAAATGGAAGCAGAAGTGGAAAAATGGCTTTGAATAGAGAGCAACACTCGGGTTCTGGAAATAAAGTTCCATTTTTTTTTTGTTAAAATATGCAATATATGCAACAATAAGTTTTCATTTTTTACATATTTCCAGGAAATTTACACTACTAATTATTTTTTGCAACAACATTTAAAATTATATTTTATTTTTAATTTGATTACTCACAGTGTTTCGTGGGATAAGCAGTTAAGTTCTCATTAAAAAAAAAAAATTATATTATTTGACCCCAGAGAACAAAACCAGTCATCAGTAGCATAGGTATATTTGTAGCAATAGCCAACAATACATTGTATGGGTCAAAATCATTGATTTTTCTTTTATGCCAAAAATCATTAGGATATTAACTAAAGAACAAAAGATTTGTTCCACAAAGATTTTTTTGTAAATTTCCTAACACAAATATATCAAAACTATTGCGAAGAACCTTATTTGGACAACTTTAAAGGTTGTATTTAGATTTTTTGCACCCTCAGATTCCAGATTTTAACAATCTTTCAATGGAAAGATTATTTATTGTTTCAGATGATGTATAAAAATGACCTTATGACTGGTTTTGTGGACAGGGGTCACATAATTAATTATTCTTGTTTTCAAATAACTTTTGGCTTTGAATCAAAGTTTATGTTGTGATTCATCTCTGAGCTGTTTGGTTTAGCACATGGTTTAAAATTGATCGGCCTATGGAGAGAATAAATGGAAAAAAATACTTCCGGAACTAAAGCAGTTGTAAAAAACAAGTGCTCAGTGTTTTGCTCTACTGTGAGTTTCAACTGCCAGCAAACTTAAAACATTAACATTTTGCCCCAGTAAAACATTTCCATCTCTCTGTCCAAAATCTTCTTTCCTTCACCTCAAAACTCCAGTGCCTGAGAATAAGTTCCACTGACCGATTAGGAGTGGGAAGAGAGGGATGACTTGAGTGCCATGTGGTCTACATAAACTTCATAGCAGAAAAGGAGAAACGCAAGGAAATGCGCAATGTTTCCATCCCCACTTTAACAGGAGAACAAAAAAAGAGAGGGAATGTGAGGGAGGGATGATTAACAAAGCGGTGAGGGGGGGAAAAGCAGCAACAATGAGGTTTTTATACATAAATCAGCCTGTTTTTCATGTTTAATCAATGCCCTTTTCAATGTAAAAGCCTTTGAGGATTTGGAAAATATCTAAGCATTCTTTGTAAACAAATGGTTTACATGCAGTTTTCACCACAATTTTAAAGATCACAAGTCTGGCAATACTTTGTCACGCATTGGACAAGAAGCTTTGAAACCCCTAAAAATGTTCTACTCATAATTAAGTTACAATGAGATGTAAGACTCCTGAGTCCATTTAAATTCCAACTTCCAGATTTTTACGTAGCACAAGAGATGCCTAGTGTATCCAGCCACTGTTTGTTGTTGATAAATCTTGATACCACTGTATCTTCTTGCTGCTGGCTGAGGTCACAATGACCCATCACAGGATTTTAATTCGAGCACATGTTGCACACCTGGGGGGTAGTATTGTGTCTGGCCTTGGGCACCAGGTCCTTATGTTTGCTGTTTGAGATAAATGTCTACCGAGACCACTGGGGGGTTCAAAATAATGCCCTCAGGGTGCAAAGATGGAAGATAGGATCAGAGGGCAAGAGATTCCATTAGAAAAAAAGAGAGCAGAACACACAAACACGCAGGTTGTGATTTGCCTCCAAATCAGATGGAAAAACTATCAGTGTGAGTGGCAGCGACTGGAGCCGTGTGCCCCAGAAGGCTCATGCAAACACAGATAAACAATGAAATCCAACGCCAAGGGAGCCTCTGTATATCATATTTATGATGACATCCAAATAAAGTGCTCACAAGCGCGTAAAGAAGGTGCATAGAGTTGCAGGGCTATGCATCGGACAAAGCATGTGTTTCAGGTTAAGCGGTTAACAAGTCCAGCCAGTGAATATGAGGTTATCAGATTGGCCATGATCCAACCTCCAGAAAACCAAGGGTTGGCACTTACTGAGAACTAACCAGCCAGCTAAAAATCCTCAATTGCCTGGTGCTTCACTTATATTGCTCAATATTACCAAAAAAACAACACTGATACCTTATTGGTAATGCATAAATCTGTCTCCCTTTCAGGTAAACACTGATTTTTATCCTAGAATCATTAAGACAGTCTTCATCTTGAATGCATTTTGATCCTGCTGGCGATTCATTGAGAAACAATGATCAAATGTCATGTAAATGTCAAAAGCCTGGAAGTGATAAAAGGGACAATATCACTCTTAAGTGCCAAGTGTTAAAACACATTAAATTAAACACAGCAGAGCTAAGAAAAGACAGTTTACAACATTCTACACAGCCAAACCAGACTCGATGCACATTACAAGTTATCAAGATGTTTTGAGCACCAGCATAAACAACTGTAAACTCCTTCTTAGTCACGCTGAAAAGGCACAAATCAAATGAATTTCTTCCCTCTGTCAGACAAAAAAATACCAGCCTCCCCCTCATGACCCCCACTCCCTCCTCTCCACTGACTGAGAGGGCAGAGTCTGGGAATGTGATCTCTGGGGGTCTTGTCCCCCCAAAACATCTTCATTTAAGAAAAATAAATCAACACTTCTTGGTCAAACACTGTTGGAGAGGAAATGGGGGGTGGAGAAAGAAGAAATAAAACATGATTCCCCTTACCTCCCTGTGAAGGATTAAAAACACTACTTTTCTCTAGTTGGAAGAGATGGTTGGTAATTAAAAAATGTGACCCTGGACCACAAACCCAGTCGTAAGTAGCACAGGTATATTTGTAGCAATGGCTAACAACACATTGTATGGGTCACAATTATCGATTTTTCTTTTATGCCAAAAATCATTAGGATATTATATAAACATCATGTTCCAAGAAGATATTTAGTAAATTTCCTACCGCAAATATATCAAAACTTTGATTAGTAATATCCAGCACTAAGAACTTCATTTGGACAATTTTAAAGTCGATTTTCTCAATATTTAGATTTTTTTCAGATTTCAAATAGTCTCGTCTTATTCCTTCAGCTTTTAGATGATGTATAAATCTCAATTTCCAAAAATGTATATCTTATGACGTTTTGTGGTCCAGGTTTAAATATAATAGAAACACTAAACACTAAAAAATGTAATTCTTTTTAACACTACTATTATTACTGATCATTCTAGTTAAACATTTATTGAACATAAGTTACTTCCTCTGCCTCAGGCTTACTTTATACATATAAAGGGTTTTATCTAATTACTTCACAGCAGTACCACAATCCCAGCTGGTTTTACATGCTAAAGATAAAGTTAATGAGCTGGTGACACAAACAGCAAGCAAGAGTCCACATGGTGTGCACGGAGGGATCCCTGAGACGTCTCTTAAACTGATCATTATTGTTACAGCCTGATTTTCACAATCCCAAATACATTTTCTAACCAAGAAGCAGCTGCGTTTTAGCACTTTAAATTCAATGCAAACCTATAATAAAAAATATTCACTTTTGTTTCTGAATGCAGATGCAATTCCTAGAGAGCAAGGTGGGCAATGTAAATGCAATTTAATAATTAATTTAATGACAAGTAATGCGAATAAGATATAAAGTATGCTTATTTCACACAAAACACACACTAATACTTTAAAACACAAATCCTTTAAGATAGCTTTCAGTAGGATATTGATAGTGAATGGCTAATGAATACTAATGTGCAGAAGTCCAGGTCACTAAAGGCATGTCCAGTAGGCGTTTTGTAGAAATGTGGCTTTTATGAAAACATTGATTATTCATTCCTCTCTTTGGCTTTTTATGGATCTTGAACGTCAATGATTCACAGATCTCATGAGATTCATTATCTGTCATTTGTGAAAATAGTCATTTAACAAGAGCTTGCTGTTGTTTATATCCATGTCTATTTCTATACCATTAAGTTTTTACAAAGTTCCCAAACATCCATCAATGCACCGTTACAATTCATCCAAGCATATAGAGTAAGTTTAAACTTTTAGCACAGTGTAATCAAGTATTTGGATGTAATCAATAAGACACACGTAAGTGCAGTATAAGTTTCTAAACTTTAACTCTCTCAACTTTCCTTTGTAAACTCCAGCCTTACTTTAGTAATGATGAGTGGCTCGCCGTGCTCCAGCCCTCCTTTCAGAGTGAATCCCCATGGAGCGCCTCCGTTCAGTTGCACATGGATGTGCTGGAAAGACACCAGTTGCTCAACGGTCTCCATCATGACTTCTGTGCTTTCAGCTCCGTCCGATCGCCATGCAATCACGACCCAACCTCATCACGACTACCGGACACTCCGGGCATGAGGGGACAGGCGGTGGGTTGGCCAGTGATGGGCTTTCCGTGGACTGTTAGCGGAGGAAGTGCTTGAGAATGAAGAGTAGATTTAAGTGGCAGATCGAACGGCCAATTAGAACAGCGCATCGCTGTCACTGACCAATAAAATTGTACCAGGGGCGGGATTTTTATCGACCGCTGCATTGTCCATTGTACGACGGTCTGGGAAAATTTCAGGAAAGTTGGCCGTTATCAACTCCTGGGTCGTAACTTTCGAAGTACACAACGGCGATAATTTACATGAAAACTGGACAGGAACCTTTAAATGGGGTTTCAAGTAAAGCGTCAGCGAACTGAAATGTTACCCAGTCGTAATATTTTTTACACAGACATAAGCTCAAAAGACAACTAAATGGCTAAGTAACTTAAATGCTCTCCCATTATTTTGAGACTTAAGTATTTTAACTCTGTTATGTGGAATGATCACTTTTCTGCTAAATATGTAAGAAAAAAAAAATAGATCTCTTCTCTTTTCAAAAACTAATGCAGAAAAACTGAATAAGATGGCATGTATTTCAAATTAAAATACATTCAACCTAAATAGAGGGTAATTACACTATGAAGTGTAGCCTAAAAACGTAAATGTGACGGTGTCAAGAATATGTTTGTTTCTTGAAAGTCACCAAAAAGTCTTTATTAAATCTTCAGCAGTAGACATAAGGCTGGAAAAGGCCACTTGGGGGAGCTGTTGTTTCATGTGTTATAGAAGTGTGACGATGTGATGTCAAGCTGTATTTTAACCATTTAATGAAAGCTCAGCCTGCAGCCAGCATATATGATCAAAGCTTCAGCTTGAGCACTTACCTTTCTTTACTAATCATTTCCACATCGCCGAGCAGCTGTTTCGTTATCCATTCAGCTATGTGATTAACAGAAGTCCAGTGATGTCCAATTTGTCATGTTGTTGGGACATCTGCATTCAGCTATTAAGCTGGAAACCAAATGATCAGAAACTGCAAAAGCGTGTCTAAATTAATTTCCTGTCAAACACGAGTGTGGAGAGTGTATAAAGTAACACTCACACACTACCAACCTTAAATAATCTGAAATGTGGCTGAGTGTGACTGAAGAGTCACATACAGACATATAAATATATGTAAACATCTTGAAAAAAAATGTATTTTCCACAAATTTTGTATGTATGCAAATTGTATAATATTCAAGGTACACATTTCTATTAATTGTGCAGTTAATTCTCATGTTGTATTTTCAGACAGTTTTGGGTTATTAGTCCACTCCCCAAATTTGTCACTACCGAAACACAGTCATATTAAATAAAACGGGCTACTTTGACCTATTAAGATTTAGCTTACATCTACATTGTCAATATATTTTTTGCTATTTTATTAAAATCAAAAACAATATTTGTGATTTATGAGATTTGTTGTATTTTGAATTTCTTTGTTGATCATAATGATTTCAAACTTATTGATTCATTTCTTTGAATATATATTGAACCATACACTATCATAGCATCTTAGTTGATAATTCAATATAATTTGTTTTTGACAAAACATCCCATGTTTCAGTTGTGACAACACATTTTTAGTAGTAAGTAATGTTTCGGCAGCAAATTTTAACCCACATACTAAAACACCACTAAAACATATTAAAATACAAAAATAAATAAATAAATAAATAAAAATAATTATAATTAATTAATAATTATAATGAATACAAATTTTGTTTATTTCTCTCAAAGGATTATGTGTTCCCTTTTGTCACTACTGGATCAATGACCTGTTTCGGGTAGGGTAGTGTCAGTTTTATGGAATACACCCAAAAAAACGATGTCACTACTGAAACGCCACCAAATGTTTCAGTCTTGACTGTTTCCGTAATGACAATTTTATTTACTTTTGAACCTAGTTCGAAGATGCTAATCAGCACAAGGTTAGCTAGCACAGTTCTGAACAGTTGTACACATATAAAAACTATGTTATGAAAAAACTCCCAAATAAGTGTTTAATTATAGAAAAAAAAGGTGTTCTGACATTCTTTAAAGTTACACACAGATTTTTCATACTTCTAAACACATTTACCTCAAAATTATGGGGCCTATCTACTCACCATGTAGCTATGAGAGAAAGGGACGCAAATATTTCCTGATCATAAATGTAGTTTAAAATCAGTCTCAGCCAATGGATGAAACCATACACTGTATTGATGACAACATACACTGTAAAAAAAAAAAATAACAATCTGTAAAATTTACAGATTGTTTACAGATTTAATTATTTATTTAAATATTATCATATATAAAAGGTGCACAGTGTCATTCACACAAACACTAAACTCTATCATGATAACACACATGAATGCAATAAACATTCATTTAACAACATTAGATGTTACATACAACCCTAATGTACGAAACTGCTAACAAAAAAAAGAACAAATAAACATCAAATTAAAAAAAAAATGTAAAACAGGGAATTCTGGGAATGTCAATTTATGGAATTCACAAAATTTTACGGTCTTTACAGTTAACCATGTAACAGGTTTCTACTGTAGCATTTTTACAGCTTTTACCGTTAAATTCACTGTCATTTTTAAAGTGTACACTGTTTCTGTAGAGACATGAAAATGCGGTGCACAATTTTGACATAAATTTTCATAATTTTTCAAAGAAATGATTAAATATCAAAAAGATAAAAACAACAACGAAATAAAATGCAAAAATTATTATTGTCTTTCTTTATTGTGTAAATTGAGTTTGAGTTAAGTTTTTATAATTAAATGGTTTTTAAATGTGTTTTGTGGTTGTGGGAACAGTTTGTTCAGTATTGTTTCAGGCTTTCTACTTCAACTATTTTTTTTTTTTTGTTTGTTTAGTTTAAAAAGAAGAGACAACAAAGCCAAAAACACAACATTATTATTATTTAGATGCTAATAAAAAAAAAATTATTCAGTTTGACCAGTTTAAAAAATTTAGTTGACCCTAAAGTAAAGGACAGGCCCACGAGGAGCAACCTTTCTGACTTTCTGCCATTTTTCTCAACATGCTCTCTATCATCATTTTAGTAGTTTAGTAGTAGTCCCACAGAACATGCAGGGTATCAATCTGAACACTTACTAGAACAGAACACTGATCATCACATTTACTGTCTCTTAGAGACTCACCATGTTAAAGTGAACAAAACATAGACCCCCAAGTAAGCAATAATTTCCCAAACACTTTAATCCAGAGTGACTTTCAGTATATTTATTACAGGGAAAATCCCCCTGGAGCAACCTGGGGTTAAATGCCTTCCTCAAAGGCACAGTGGTGATAGCTCATAGCCCGCTTTCTTTGTGCGAATGAAGCCAGCAACTTTCCAATTCCAGCAATAAGATGTTACAATTAAGAAACAATAACATGTTCCTTCATTATCTTTCTTTCTTTAAACAGTCTCTTAGCATTCTGCATTTTAATCAACTCATTTCAACATAAGCGTGCTCACTTTTAACGCATTTCTCTCTTACACATGAATGCACAGCCATATGAGCCAGCTGAACGCACATGCAAGCACAAGCGCCTCTACGTCGATGAATACACTTGAGCACACATGTAGTGTACTTTTATGCATGACAGCATCCACACATCAGCTCAGCTGTATTCCGGTCATCTGAACGCTGTTCATTTTGACACTAATGTCTCAGAATTAGTTGGCGTAAGATCAATATCTATATGTCTACATTTCTGTATAGAGTATTTTTATGCACCACCTGTGTTTTTTTGCCCTTTTTCATTGTTTTTTCATTCACTGTCACCCTGAACATAGGTCTGATATTCTCCTGTGACCTTTTTCTGTTTCTTGGGCATTTACTGTGCAAGAGCAAAGGGGTCAAAATCTGCCTGTCACCATGGCAATAAACCGCTCCATTCATGCAAGCAGCTTGTCATCTCCATAGTAATGATCTGACCCTGACAGATTACTGTGCCTTAAATTCACACTTGCACAGGCAGTTATATGGCCGCATACTTCTAATATGCTGAGCCAGGGGAAATTTCTCTGCATCGCTCTTATCTCTGCTCACACATGTTCCTATCACTTACTGACAATATTTTTTCCCCCATTTTCTATGGGTGACATGATTTGAATTCAATACATTTTGTTGGTTAAAACTCAATTTGTTGTACGGCATGCTGTTTTATAAATCAAAGTAAGGGACAGTGGATCTTGCTTAACAAATAGTGCAGCCTGTTTTATATGTAAGAGGGGTTTGTTTAAGACATTCAGTGACATAAATCACAGATACACACACTATTTAATACAATAGCAAATTGCACATTGCACTCATAAAGCATAAACCTGTATGCTTATATATCTGCTTATATTTTATATTTATGTACAAACATATCACATTTACTGTATACACATATCTGTTCAAAAGTTTGAGGTCAGTAAGATTTTTAGATTGGCCATTTTACAGAATTGGTGCAAACTGCTGTCCCACAACCAAACAACTCATTTAAAGTATTTAAATCTTAGATGTTTACTAAGATATTATCTATTGAAATGCAGAATAATATTTTAACCCTTTAACTGTCACCGTCCCGTCACCAGGACGCCTACGTTTACTTCACCATATTTCAAATAAATCATAATCTAATCATGACAAACTATATATCGTTGGAAAGGTCTAAGACTCCTAAATTGATATTTTACCACTGTTTTGTGTTACAAATTATGTAGAAAAAGTAATAGATTAATTTATGACAAGAGTGCACCTCAAAAAATGTACTTCATAACAGTTCAGACCTTTTTCACAAAAAGACTTTCTTTGTTTCCTTTTTTTCTATCACGCTTTAGAAATCATAAGAAATTATAAATCACTAGAAAACTTAAAATTTCAAAATTCATCCTTTGGAAACCATTTTAAAATCAGACATTGCATTATCATTAAAATTGTACATGAAAATCATATTACAAAATATTTTTGTTTATGAATGATAAAAAATTACACTTGGATAGTGCATTTTTATGTCTATGTTCACAATAGGGAGTGGCAGTTAAAGGGTTAAATATACGTTAGTTTAATATATATAATCGTCATTTAGTGGGTAATTGGGAGGTGGCTGTCCATTTGGAATTTTTGCTTTTTTAAAAACTTTTTAAAAATCAAATCTTTTAGATTTGTATTTTTTTTTTTTGTGAAGTTCAAAAAATATTTATTTTATATTTTTCTTTGTAAATTATGAAACTTTATGTAAAAAAAATTAAAATGTCACTACCGAAACAGTGCACATTTCAGTCTATTAACTGGGACTGATTACACTACACCCCTGAATTTATGATCAGAAAATATTTGTGTGTCAATTTCTCTCATAGCTGCATGCTGAGTAGTTAGGCCCCATCATTTTGAGATAAATGTGTTTAAAAGAATAAAAAAATCTGTGTGTAACTTTAAAGAATGTCACTACTGAACACCATTTTTCTATAATCAAAGTTTTTTGGCAGTTATTTAATAACATTTAGTTTTTGTACAACTGTTCAGAACTGTGCTAGCTAACCATGTGCTAATTAGCATCTTTGAGCTAGATTCAAAATTATCTAAAATTGTCACTACCGAAACATACGGTGGAGTTTTGGTAGTGAAATCTTTGTATTTTTTTGGGTGTTATATATATACAGTTGAAGACAAAATTATTAGCCCCAAATAACTCCCAAGTGTTGTTTAACAGAAAGATGATTTTATCAACACAGCATTTTTAAACATAATACTTTATTCAGGAAGATTTTAGGGTTTGTAGTACAAATAGAAATAAATGTATAACCAAGAATTTTAAAAAGTCTACTGGTCAAAATTATTAGCCCTCTGATGTTAATAATCAATAGTGTATCCCTTTTGCTTGATAACAGCCTTTAGTCATTTGCTGTAGTTCTCAACAATTTTCAAGCATGTCTCCTGAGGAATGACAGCCTATTCTTCCTTAGCAAATCTCTCAAGCTCCTCCAGATTTGCTGGTCTTCTGGCACAAACTCTGGACTTTAGTGTGCCCCAAAATCTTTCAAAATCTTCTTATAGTCTTCCTTTTTCATGTTTCCCTGATGAGATTCAGATGAGATTAACCATTAGCCGTGGCCTAATGGTTAGGGAGTCTGACTTGTAACCAAGAGGTTGCGAGTTTGAGTCCCAGGTCCGGCAGGGATTGACGGTGGGGGGAGTGAATATCCAGCGCTCTCTCCATCGTGTGTGTGTGTGTGTGTGTGTGTTCACTACTGTGTGTGTGCACTTGGATGGGTTAAATGCAGAGCACAAATTCCTAGTATGGGTCACCATATTTTTTTGGGGGGCAGCCGTGGCCTAATGGTTAGGGAGTCGGACTTGTGACTGAAAGGTTGCAGGTTCGAGTCCCAGGTCCGGCAGGGATTGTCGGTGGGGTGAGTGATTAATCAGCGCTCTCTCCACCCTCAATACCACGACTGAGGTGAGACCCTTGAGCAAGGCACCGAACCCCCAAACTGCTCCCCGGGCGCCGCAGCGATAGCAATATGGCTGCCCACTGCTCCGGGTGTATGTTCACGGTGTGTGTGTGTGTGTGTGTTCATTACTGTGTGTGTGCACTTGGATGGGTTAAATGCAGAGCACAAATTCCGAGTATGGGTCACCATACTTGGCCACACGTCACGTCACTTTCACTTTTCACTTTCACTTTCCTAATTCCAAATGCACCGAAACATCCCCACAGCATTATACTCCCACCACCATGTTTCACTGTGGGAACGGTGCTCTTGGGGTTGAATGCCTCTCCCTTCTTTCTGCAAACATAGGCAACATCTCATCTTCTTGATAATGCGTCTCACTGCCGTTCTTGACACTTGAAAACGCTTTGATAAACATGTGTATCCTTCTCCATCTTTATGAGCATTAACAATTCTTTCTCTCAAGTCATTGGACAACAGTGGTCTGTTCTATAGCTAATCAAACTAATCATTTTTTAAGGGGGTTAATAATATTGACCTTAACATTTTTCTATTTATTTATTTTTTAATTATTTTATTCAAGCAACTGTAAGAAATCAGACTTTCTCTAGAAGAAAAAAATAATAGGAAATAATGTGAAAACATTCTCTTGCTCTGTTAAACATCACTTGGAAATATTCTAAAATAAAAAGTAAAATTTCACAGGGGGGCTAATAATTTTGTCTTCAACAGTATATATATATACTGTTGGGGGCAGCCGTGGCCTAATGGTTACGGAGTCGGACTTGTGACTGAAAGGTTGCAGGTTCGAGTCCCAGGCCCGGCAGGGATTGTCGGTGGGGTGAGTGATTAATCAGCGCTCTCTCCACCCTCAATACCACGACTGAGGTGAGACCCTTGAGCAAGGCACCGAACCCCCAAACTGCTCCCCGGGCGCCGCAGCAATAGCAATATGGCTGCCCACTGCTCCGGGTGTATGTTCATGGTGTGTGTGTGTTCACTACTGTGTGTGTGCACTTGGATGGGTTAAATGCAGAGCACAAATTCCGAGTATGGGTCACCATACTTGGCCACACGTCACGTCACTTTCACTTTCACTTTATATATATATATATATATATATATATATATTAGTACACTTATGTGATTTTTTTTTTATTTTGTATGTTTTATTGTTTTAGTATGTGAGTTAAAACTCGGTAACGTGACTACCGAAAATGTGTTGTCGCAACTAAAACATGGGACTATATAAATATATTAAATTATCAACTAAGATGTTATGATAGTGTTTGGTTCAATGTTTATTCAATGAAACCTTAAGTTTAAAATAAGTATGATTAAATTTGTGCCTTTTACAAAGAATTCAAAAATATTCGAAAATGAATTCAAATCTCTTAAATCACACTTGCAATATTGTTTAAATTGTAATATATAGGCCCCATCATTATATATATATATATATATATATATATATATATATATATATTTACAAAGAAGGTGTAAGCAAAATCTTAATAGGTCAATAAAATCTTTCTTATTAAATTATATATACCTGTGTTTCGGTAGTGACAAATTTGAGGAGAGGACAAATATTCCTTTCTGAAAATACAATATGAGAATTTACTGCATAATTACAAGAAATGTGTACCATGGATATTATACAATTTGCATACATACAAAAGACAATTTTTTCTTTTCAAGATGTTTCCAACTCTGACTTTGCACCAATTATGTAGAATGGCCCATATGTGACCCTGGACCACAAAACCAGTCATAAGTGTTAATTTTTCAAAATTGAGATTTATACAAACATACAAAGCTGAATAAATAAGGATTATTTTTTTTTTTTTTTTATTGATGTATGGTTTGTTAGGATAGGAAATATTTGGCCGAGATACAACTATTTAAACATCTGGAATCTGAGGGTGCAAAAAAAATAAAATAAATAATAATAATAAATAAATAAAAAAAAATATTGAGAAATATTAAAGTTGTCCAGTTGTTGGTTAGTAAGTTGTTCTTAGCAATGCATATTACTAATCAAAAATTATGTTTGGATATATTTACGGTAAGAAATTTACTAAATATCTTCATGAAACATGATGTTTACTTAATTAATTTATCCATAAAAGAAAAATCAATAATTTTGGCCCATACAATGAACTTTTGACTATTGCTACAAATGTACCTGTGCTACTTAAAACTGGTTTTGTGGTCCAGGGTCACATATATCTTTATCTTTATCTCTATATGCATGTGGCTATATGAAGAACATGCATTTTGCTTTCATTACAGTGTGTGTGTGTGTGTGTGTGTGTGTTCCTGGTATTCCCTACATTACAGGGACCAAATGTCCCCACAATGATGGTAATATCAGTACATTTTGACATTATGGGGACATTTAAGGTACCCATTGAGAAACAAGCTATATTTCAGAATTAAGTTTTTTGAAAATCTAAAAATGCAGAAAGTTTTGTATAAGGAGTAGGTTATGGGGTTATATCTAATGAGGAATCTACGTATATAGATCTGTGGTTCAAACCACAACTGCTTCTGAGGAACTACATTGTTTGGTGGAAGAATACTGTTTTTATTTATATCATTAAACTTTATTTGCTCTGTTTTATTTTGTAAAACCTGACTACATATATGGAATATTATAACAGCTAAGGTTTTTTTTTAACAAATTTACTGTAAACCACGGCTTCTTGGGGCTTATTGCTTTATTATAGTACAGTGTAAAAACCATTACCCCTATGGAATGTCTCAATAAATGTATCTGTATGTGCGTATATGTGAGCTGTGTTAAAAATGTGGTAAGAGAGCAAATTAGTATGCATTAGAAAGCCAGTAGATAGATGAGATCAGTCAGCTATGTTATTGTTATGTCATTTCTCACCATAGTCGTTATACAGAGAGAGAGAGGAAAAAAAGAGGAGGGGGGGGGGGGTATAATAAGGAACATGTCCGAACAAAGTCTATTGAAGGACATTAGTAATTTAATTTCAACATCTCAATTTAGCATTCATAATAACTGAAATACAAAGCGTCTCTTGCTGAAAGTCACTCCCCCTCCTGTCACAACCATGCACGTAAGCGAGTGTCGCTACAAAACACTGAGCCATGCACAAGGAAGCGAGAAAACACGTACTGAGATTGGTAAGCACAAGCAGATCTCATTCTGTTAGTATCTTGACAACGAAGTAATGGACAATTTTAACTCAAAGAAAATAATACTAAGTAGTTTTTAGTGAACCAGTTCAATCAGTCAGACTGTAATCGACACGTCGTATTACTTCAAATATTTCCCAAACTAGCCACAACACTCCCATAGCAATGCTAGTGTTCATCTGTCAGCTCTGTTGGAGAATCGGTTGATGTGAAGAAAATGCAGCGGTTAATACAATAGCATAATAAGAATCTTGTATCAAAAACGAAAATAGTTGAACGAAGCTTATATTTACATTTCCAAGATATGTAGCCACGTTAGCTGGTTTGCTAGCTAGCCAGACAGTGAGGTACAAACCGCGAACAAGCGTAATCCTTAAAAATATATGAACACTTTGAATTTTAGCAGTTGTTTGTTTAATGTACCATGCGTTTTATGGTCTTGTAAAAAAACACAGCAAATCATAAGCTTCTGTCAACGCAGGGAACTGCATCACTGGAAGTAAATGGGTGGTTGTCAACTTCCCTTAAGTAATTGAATGTCATGTACTACATTGTGACAGACTATACTCCGTCTAAAACTATTCTAAAACGAATTAAAACGACTACATTATGTATTTGTAATTCTATTTCATGTTAAAATACATTTGAAACACTAGGACCATTAAAGAATTAAAAAGGTGACCATGTTAAAAAGTTGACTAATTGCAGAACCTTTTCATTTTTTTACAAATTGTAACCCAAAATTACATACTGTCAAATTCTAGATAATTATATTTACGTTTACATTTAGTCATTTAGCAGACACTTTTATCCAAAACAGATAGATAGAATAGAATAAAAATAGAGAATGCTAGTGTTTGAGCTCTTTTTTTCTTTTTAAAGAAATAACACATATAACAATTATTCAGTGAATCACACATAATTCTGATGGCCCATAATATGCTGTTTGACCCTTTGCCTGTGGGTTTTGCATTGACAGTCTATTTATAAATAAATAATGTGAGCATGCATACGAAATTGCATTTGTGATACTTGCTGAGCCTCTTTATCATTTTAAAGCAAATATGGCTTGAGATAGTTAATATGAACTCACTAGAAACTGAAATACTTGCTAATATTAAAATTAAATTGATAGATAACTTAAAAATTAACCAGAAGTCTTCCAACCCTGTATGACTGACTTTCTGTGGTAAGTAGAAGATATTTTGAGAAATGTTTTAGTGTTTTTTTTCCTTTCCTTACAATGAAAAAAAAAAAAGCATTCCACAGATGAAAGTCATACAGTTTTGAAAACCTGAAAGTAAATCATGACGGAATTTAGATTTTGGGGTCTTTAAACATCTTTTTAAACTATTCATATACTGCCACATTATAGTGCTCATGAAAATCTTGATTGATTGTCTTTGTCGTTTACAGTTTTTGAGTGATTGATGTTGCCAAACATAGTTTTGAAGGATGAACCGGGGCCGGGGAGTGAGAAAAAGAACGGCACCAGAAAAATCAGATGCCTTTGAAACTTGCAACGAGGAAATACGTGTGGAGATTCACCAGCTTTTCAACAAGGTCAGAAGTTATGTTCCCCCTGCTGGAGGAGAATGGACATTGCCTGACCCAAGTGTGGTGCTCTGTGATCCTCATGTAAGTCACCCACGCTTGCAAGCTCTGAAACAATCACTAAATGAAGTGAAAAATCAACTCAGTGATAAAGACCTCTCAGTATGGCACCAGCATACTTGTTTCACCAACCGAGCAGGCGCTGTTACAGCCCACCTTCGCTCCACAACCAATGCAGAGCTGTGCACCCAGGCCTGGGCCAAGTTCTATGAGATCCTAGGGAGTTTTAAACTTCTGCCTGACAGTGCGTTGAAGAGTGGCGAGTTGAACTCCATACACCTATGTGAAGCCCCTGGTGCCTTCATATCAGCTCTAAATCACTTCCTCAAGACGAGTGGCCTGCATTGCGACTGGAACTGGATTGCAAACACTCTCAATCCATACTACGAAGCCAACCGACGTGGTTGCACTATTACAGACGACAGACTCATCGCACACACTCTGCCTTGGTGGTTTTTTGGATCCGACAACACAGGTGACATAATGCTTCAGAAGCATCTGCTGGAGCTGCCGAGATTTGTGAGCAACATGCGCAGTGTTGATTTGGTTACAGCAGATGGAAGCTTTGACTGTCAGGGGGACCCAGGGGAACAGGAAAGATTAGTTGCTCCTCTACAATATTGCGAAGCCGTTTGTGCGCTTCTGCTGCTAGGAACCGGAGGCTCATTTGTCCTAAAGATGTTCACACTATTTGAGCACTCATCTGTCTGTCTGCTGTATCTCCTTGCATGCTGCTTCCGTTCTGTGAACGTCTTCAAACCGGGCACCAGCAAGTCTGGAAATTCAGAACTGTATATAGTGTGCTTGGACTATCAGGCCAAAGAACAAATTCGGCCATTGCTCTCAAAGTTAATCCGTAATTACGGACCAGACTTGGCATCCACAGCGGCGCTTTTTCCCCGCCGCTGCATTCCAGACTCGTTTCTAAGTCAGCACGAAGAGATATGCACTTTTTTCCACGCATTGCAAGTTAACACAATCCAGGAGAACCTTAAGCTTTTCACATGCATGAGCACAGAACAGCGCAGGTGGTTGGAGCAGCTCAGAGAATATGCTACAGAGTTTTATACGAAGCGTTTCAATGTTCACTACCTCCCTCGGAAAAGCTGGGTTTGTCGTGGTGGCATGGCCAGGTGGATAAAACTCTGTGAAAGAAAGCAAATGGGCTCTTTCAATCAGCGCAAGGAGATGGAACTTCAGGGATGGAAGCAGCGCCTTGCCCATGGAAATTATGGGGAATTCGTAGAGAGGCATTGTGCTGGGACAGAAGGATGTGAGAATGTACTTGGTGGCCCATTGGATGAGTGTGATTTGGGAGCCTGGTTTGCCCTTGAGGGAGCTGCCCTCCCGAAAGTCTGCAGTTCCACCTTCTGTGATCAAGAAATGCTAGACTTCCTGAATGAAGCTCTGGAAGAGAACCTGAGGGTCAAAGCGGTGAACCATTCTGAAAGAGCTTTGCCAGCATGCAGCTCCTGCAGCCTTGACTCCCCTGTAGGCATCTTATCTGAGATTTGCAGCCATCCTGATGTGACATCTTGTTTGGTGCTTCGAAGCCAGTCTTGGTGTGACGCCACACTTGTAGGTGTTAAAGTGCAGCCGGAGTTTGTGCGAGGACCTTCCTGTTGTGAGGTACAGGATGCCACTTTGCACGACGGACAACCAGACTATCAGTTCGAGCTTCTGAACACAGTGCTTCTTGCTCTCCAGAAACAGCATCAGGGATCAACCCTGGTGATTCCCTTATGCTCTGCCTTGACACGCTTCACCTCCGGCCTGGTTTTCACACTCCACCTGTGCTTCCGTAACATCACATTCCGTTGCTCGTCTGGTTGGCCTCCTGCTGCTCTCGTGTGTATGGGGTTCTCTCCACCAGCAGCCCTACCGCGGCTACTGGACTTTCTCTGGGATGTGTTGGAGAAGATGAAAAAGGTTAAACTGGAGCTGGGGAGGCAGATTCTGCAGTTTGTACCTTTGGAGGAACTTCTCAGAGGGGAATTACCTCGCTTCCTGTCTTCCCTCAATTCTGCTGTTATTCGACAGCAGCTACATGTGCTCATGCAGGATGAATAGTGCTATAATAGTGCACATAATGCTATCCATGTATACCTGTATTCTCTAGAAGAAGTTTTTAGTTAGACTACATTTGGGTATAATCATGCCTCGGTTTACTTTAATTGAAGCCATAGCCTCAGTTTGGAACACAGAATTCTTTAGTTTTATATATTTATACTGGGAAGAATATCTTTCTTTAACCTTGAATGTGCTGCATATGACTGTAAGGATTTCTTTAGATATATTTATGTAACGGTATGTGCAGTTCAAAATGTTTATTTTAATATTTATGTTTCATTACCTATTTTTTCTTTAGTACTTGAAATGAAGTGTTGCCTTAATCAATTTGTCTGTCATGGCTCATTTATTAAAATCTGTTCTTTAATGCACATTTTGAGTGTTTTCATGAAAACATCCCATTGTTGTTATTATAAATGGCAAATAACAGAAAATGTTTTCAGAGGTTGAGGTATATTTAGACTATATGATCATAGTGTCTGGTGTATATTGTGTGTGTATATATAATCATAGATATTTGTGACCCTGGATCACGAAACTAGTCATAAGTCAAAATCAAAATATTAAGATATTAAAATTGCTTTTAAAGTTGGCCAATTGAAGTTTAATTAATTAAATATTAAGTTTTGATATATTTACGGTAGGAAATTTGCAAAATATCTTCATCGAACATGATCTTACTTAATATCCTAATGATTTTTGGCATAAAAGAAAAAATAATAATTGTGCCCCATGCAAATATGAAAATGCATTGCAAAACATAAAAAAACACAGAATGTTCTTTTGCAGTGGGGCTAGTGAAAATGTTGGCAGGTAAAAATCTATACTGACCCAAATAGCCTACAAGTAAAAAAAAAAAAAATGTCAATTTTATTTTAGAATTTGGGACCATTTGCTATAGAATGATCTATTTTTGAAGTTGGATAACTGCATAAAAAAATCATTAAAAAATTATCACGTGGTTATTCATAGTAGGTAAGTGGTAAAAAATCATTTACCTGCAAGGGTCAAAAAATGTAGACCCTTTACTAGTTTCCCAGTGTCTCCTGTAGAACACACACAAAAAAAAAAACTATTAATCTGGCCAACAAAGTTTTTGTTTGGTGAAGTTTGGTTTGTTCCTTTTCCTAATGTGAGGATAAATAATGTGACTAGTGTTCACCAATGTCAAAAAAGCTTTTGACAAATAATAATAAGTCTGAGCCAAGGGCTATGAGTTATGAGTTATACATTTTTTATGTTGACAGATGTGATTCTGACTGAGTGATCCAACAAAGCAGAGAATAACCAATGGCCATTATTTCTTACCATAAATGTGTTTATGGAAATGTCTACACATGTGAAGAGGCACCGTCTTCATGTCTCATGAAGGTAAATGTTTCTGCACATATCTGACAAATGCTTTAGTTGAAGTCCTCTTATCACACCCACGCTGGCATTATGTTGTCTTCTCATTTGTTGGATGCGAGGGACTCCGTTCTTATCAACTGTCATTATTTCTGTGTGGATGGATTTCTTGCACAGCAAGAGTGAGATTTCTGTACTCGCATGTGCATCTGAGCTGCAGCTTTTCGCTAATCTCCCAACACTATTCACATCCAACACTATCCACATTGAGCCGTTACATCCAGTTTACATCTAAACCAATACACACAAAACAAATAATGAAAGACAGCAGGTTGAAATGAAATAATTTTGAAAAGTCTTTTTTTTTCTTCCAGAATCTTTACAGTTCACACAGATTCTTGACATTATTTTTTGGGCCACAACAACCTATCACCCAGTACATCGGTACTAATGATTGTCTTAACCTTTATGTCTGTAAGAATATGGAAGCCCAATTCTGACGCATAAAAAAAAAAATCGTGTTAAAAAATCAAATTATGACATAAAGTTGAAATTCTGAGACAAAAAGTTGAGATTATAACGGTAAAGTTAATGAAAAAGATAAAATCTGGTATACAGTTATGTATATATAAGTCTATTACTAATGACCTAATTCCAACTTTTTATCTCAGAATTTCAACTTTAGAAGTCATAATTTGACTTTTTAACACATGAATTTTTTTCTTTAAGCTGAATGTATAGAAGCCCATTTCCGCCACGGAATAAATGTTATTGTGACTGTTTATCTCACAATTGTGACTTTACATTTTGCAAATCTGACTTTTTTCATCTGAATTTTGACATATAAACTCGCAGTTATGACTTTTTTCTCAGAATTGCGTGATAGGCCTATAAACTTGCAAATGCGAGTTATAAAGTCAATACTGCTTAATATAAACTCGCAATTGTGAGGAAAAAATTCTAAATTCAAATTGCGAATTTACATCTTGTAATTCTGTCTTTATAACTTGTAATTACGAGTTTATATCTCATAGTTCTAATAAAAAAAAGTCAGAACGTTAAAATTTTGCAATTATATTTTTTAACTTGCAAATCTGACTTTATTTCTTGCAATTGTTATATCATGCAATATTTTTTTAAACAAATCTAAATTGTGAGTTCATATCTGACAATTCTGACTTTGTAACTCATAATTGTGAGTTTAAAATCCCACCCTCAGCCCAATTAGAAGTACCACTACTTACATAGAAACCTATACATCGGAGCCTGATAAAAATGCATTTTTTAAAGAAACAAGATGGATTTAGAGGCTTTTGCATCTGAATTTTTCACTTATTAACATATATATGATGGGCCGCAAGAGCATTTTGATGTAGTACGACTTGAAGAATACAAAAACATATGCTGGAGTAAATTTTGCAAACTAAACAAAACTGCAACAGCCACCTGCTGTGCGGGCCTTTAGTGGTTTCTAAACTAGCACCATGGACAGATTCACAGTTGGAGTGGGATTTCCATGGATGTTCCTCCCTCATCCTCATTACAGTACGTCTGTTGAGGACTGTCAGCTTAACTGTTTCTATGAACACATATTTTCCTCAAAGAATTCGTTAATAGAAGAATATACTGCCTAAAGTGAAATGACACCCACATTTGCACATGTATAAACATTACATCACTAATAGCTGCACAGCATATGACATGATTCACAATAAAATCTCTCACTGAAATCTTGGCATATGCCACACATTCAGTATTTAATCCACTGCTCTTAAAGCCTCTTTCTAATGTTACACTCTTCTAATCTGCCGGGCGAAACCGCCATAACTCTGGTCTCAGCACTGAGTTAGCTAGAATGTATGCCAAGACACCGATTCATTAAAGAAAGTGTTTTATTCTGTAGAGTGTTTCAATAATTCATGCAACATTTCTTATAAGACACAGGTTACGTTTGCAGAGCTGCTTTTGTTGAAAGGTAAAATCAGAGCCAATCATGTTTATGTTTTCTATTATATATTCGTCGTCACACACACTTTTTCCAGACAGTATAAACATATGAACCCTTTGTCTCTAAAATTGTGTGTGTGCGCATGCTCCTGTTCCTGAGAAAAACTGGCCAGCTGTAATTTGGAAAGTTCCACTGATTTGTGTGTGTGTGTGTGTGTGTGTGTGTCAGAGAGAGAGAGAGACGCATCCATTACTATTAGGTCTTCAGCCTGAGCACTCTGAGTGGCAGTTTTTGTTTAGTCAGCACACATAACTCTTTCAGAAGATTGACTAAATTGAACCTTTTTAAACTTTGTTGTTGAAACTCAGAGAAATAAATCTGTGACTCAAGAACTGTTTAAAAGGATAGTTCTGAACTGAAAATTCTGTCAGCATTTACTAACCCTCAAGTTGTTTTAAACCTGTATGAACAACACAAAAGAAGACATTTTGTGAAGAATGTTGGCAACACAGTTGCTGGCAGCCATTGCCTTCCATAGTATGGAGAAAAATCTATGTCAGTGGCTATAAGCAACTGTTTTGTTACCAACATTCATCAAAATAATCTTCTTTTGTGCTCAAATTCAAAGTTAATTTTTGGGTGAACTGTCCTTTTAATCGCTCATCTTTTTTTCTGTGCTCTGTCTTACTAATCAAACATGTCTTGCCTACTATACAATTTAAAAGAAAGTTCTTAATGGTTTGTTGCTGTACCTTAAGGAATAGTTCACCCAATAATAAACATTTTCTAAAAAAATGTCTCACCCTCAGGCCATTCAAGATGTACATGAGTTTATTTCTTCATATAAAACAGAATTGGAGAAATTTAGCATTACATCACTTATTCATCAGTGAATCCTCTGCAGTGAATGGGTGCCATCAGAATGCGAGTATCAAACAGATGATAAAAACATCCAATGAATCAACAAGTAATCCACACGACTTCAGTCCATCAATTAATGTCCTGTAAAGTGAAAAGTTTCTAAAAAAAAATCCATTGAGAAGTATTTAACATTAAACTGTCTCTTCTGGTCAAAAGTCTGTAATCCATAATGATTCCTCCACTCCAATCTTTCATTGTCCTCTCACATCAAAATCCACCAACATACACCAAAATAATAATAATAAAAAAAAAGTCTCTTCTGCTCACCAAGGCTGCATTTATTTGATCCAAAGTACAGCAAAAACAGTAAATTTTAAAAATACTTTTACTATTTAAAATAACTGTTTTATATTTGAATATGTTTTAAAATGTAATTTGATGTGATTTCAAAGCTGAATTTTTGCATCATTACTCCAGTCACATGATCCTTCAGAAATCATTCTAATATTCTGATTTGCTGCTCAAAAAAATATAAATCATTATGATGTTGAAAACAGCTAACTAGAATTTTTTTTGTCGTCTTTGGTGAGTAGAAAGTTTAGAAGAACAGCATTTATCTGAAATAGAAACCTTTTGTAACATTATAAATGTCTTTATCGTCACTTTTGATCAATTTAAAGCATCCTTGCTAAATGAAAGCATTAATTTCTGTAATTTCTTTGCCAAAAAAAAAAAAAAAAACTGACTCCAAGCTTTTGAATGGTATAGTGTATAATGATACAAAAGCTTTTTGTTTGAATAATGAGCAATGATGCTTAAAATTTTAATTTTAAAATATATTCAAATAGAAAACGTATTTTAAATAGTACAAATATTTCACAATTTTAATGTTTTTGGTGTACTTTGAATCAAACAAATGCAGACTTGGTAAGCAGAAGGGACTTCTTTTAAAGATATTAAAAATCTTCCTGTTCAAAAACTTTTGACTGGTAGTATATTTGTTTGGAACTGTTTTGGACTGTTGACAAGCGGTGCATGATCTGTGCATATCCTGATTCAAGCAATACAACTTTCACTGGAGAAAGCAGTGTTATGGGTGGTCAGCATGTTGGTTGTAAATATCTTCCATTAACAAAAGTAGGCCATCCCTGATTCTTTGAAGCACATGTAGATGGTTTCTAAAAAGCATCAGGCTGTAGAAGCCTTTTTGGAACCTTTCTTTTTTGTATAGTTGAAGTGATATGACTTGATACACCAATGCATGCATATATGAGTGTGCAGTATGAGCATGGTTTCCCTGTGCGTGTCTCAGATCGCTGAGTGTGAACATTTTTATGGTCACTAATGCAGCAGGAGGTGCTGTAATGTTGGTAACATCATGCTCATCACAGATCACATGAATGTGGCAGACGTGGCACAGCTTAATCTTGACTTTGGAGAGGATCAAGCACATATGTGTGTGTTCTGCATGTGTTTGGCCAAAATACTGTATAGCCTAAAAACTTTATTATCCCTTACATCAGATGAACAACGTTCTACATATGTGGGTGCATTTGGCAGATGGAATCGTACGTCTGATTCTAGGGAGATTCTCTTTGCTGAGCTCTAACGCTGGACACATGCAAATCTATTGCATCAGATCATGTTTTCTGGTGGCAGAAGGACAGCCATTGCTGTCACTATGTTGGATTATGGGAAATAGTAACCTAGATATTGAAATCTGCTTGTGTAGCACTGTTTTATTTTACTTTATTTATTTTATTGTAGGATAATGTAGGAACTGCATCTGGTCATCATTTGTATTAAGATATTTATCTATTATTGTTTTATTTATTTTAGATATTTATTTTTAGTTCGACTTACTGAATGAACATTGTGTAATATGCTATTTTGAGAACGTTTTGAATATCAGTCACTGCAGCTAAATAAAAAAATTAATACTTTTATCCAGCAAGGATGCAATAATTTGGTAAAACAGCAGTAAACACAGTGTTACAAAAGATTTCTGTTTCAAAAAAAAAAAGAATCCTTAAAAAATTCGTAATGGTTTCCATACAAATGTTAAGTTTTCAACTATTTTGAGCATGAAATCAGCATATTAGAATGATTTTTGAAGATCATGTGGCATTGAAAACTGTACAATTAATAATTACTGGAATTAATTCTTTTTTAGTTTAAATTAGGGTTGTCAAATCAGTTAATCACGATTAATCACAACCAAAAATGTTTTTGTTTTTATGATATATATGTGCATATATAAATACACACACACACACACACATATATTTATATAATATAAATTATATATAGTTTAAGTCAATTGTTTAAATACACCTTGCAGAATCTGCATTATACAAGATGCATGCTATTTTTTATTTAGTATTGACCTGAATAAGATATTTCACATAAAAGGCATTTACATAAAGTCCACAAGAGAAAACAATAGTTGAATTCATAAAAATTATCCTGTTCAAAAGTTTACATGCACTCAATTCTTAATTCCTTTTTTTGTTGTTGTTTAGTGATAGTTGTTTATGAGTTTCTTGTTTGTCCTGAACAGTTAAACTCCCTGCCGTTCTTCAGAAAAATCCTTTATTCTTTGGTTTTCCAGCATTTTTGTGTATTTGAACCCTTTCCAACAATGACTGTATGATTTTGAGATCCATCTTTTCACACTAAGGACAATTATGGGAATCATGTGCAGCTATTACAGAAGGTTCAAATGCTCACTGATGCTTCAGAAGGAAAAATGATGTATTATGAGCCAGGGATATAAACTTTAATTTATTTATTTTGTGTTCTGGGACACATGTAAGTATCTTCTGTAGCTTCTGAAGGGCAGTGCTAAATGAAAAAAAAAAAAAGATATTTAGGCAAGATATGATATATAAGACATGAATTTAGTATAATTCCTCTTATTTTGGTAAAATAATTAACATTTTACAGATTCTGCAATGTGGATGTAAATTTTTGACTTCAACTGTAAATATGAATATATAAATGTGAATATTTCTTAAATATATATATATATTTATCTGTGTGTATACACATATACGCATAAGAGACTTTAAGTGCATTAAGTGCATAAGTGCAGTTCCAAGGGGCTCGCCAGCATATCCTCCTGCAGGTGTTTGCTGTTTGCGTCTCTCATCACTAATCATGTCATACAGTCTTACAACAGGCTTATCAAAGGTAATCATGAATAAGTGCTGCATGAAAACCATTCACCAACTCAGCCAGTATCTGCAGTCCTCAAATCCAAACTGCTGAGACAAGTAAGTGTGTGAGATTGATCGGTAATTGAGAGAAATTACACTGATTTATTTAGTTTATGCGCAATCTCTTACTGAGATTGCTGTTTATTGCTTGTTATGGTGTAGCCTGTACATTTTGCCTTTGCGGTTTCATCATCTTGTAATCCCAGTGCTTCCCCAAACATTCTGTTTCTGTCTCATTTTCTCTTTTTTCCCCCTATAAATAGACTGACGTGTTCATTGGTTCAGATGTTGGAAAATGGGGGATGGTGGGGAAGGGGATGAAAATCCTGCAGCCCCTATAGATTCATACACAACACACTAACTTTATTGTAATGCTGCTAAACCGTAGGAGCTTAAGTTATAGCAATAAAGGAGCTTATCTATCTATCTATCTATCTATCTATCTATCTATCTGTCTGGTTTCGGCAAGCATAATAATGAATAATGTTTTTTACTACTTTTGAAGAGTACATCCATGTTCTCATGTACAAAATTGTATATATAATGCCTTCCATATGTATTTTTAAATTACTCCAGTCATTGTTGGCCACTGTCAGTATGGAAACGTTGATGCTATTTTCTGCTCGTATAAGCATACAAACTCATAGGATTTGTTAACATTTGAATTAATTTCCATAATCCTGCTGTGATGCTCCTAGAGTACGGATCTGAATGAACTCGACTGCTGAAGCTGCTTTTAAACGCGCTATATGATGCCGCCTATTGGTGGGTGTATGAAGTGCAGACTTCAGCAGTTATGGAGGGGGTTAAAAACTGCCGTCTCTGTCGGGATACTTCCAGTGACTCGCATTGTGGTAGAGGAGTGCTTCAGAGACAGGACACTTGTTTCTTTGAAAAAGACAGCAAAGACAAACGCTAGATATGGCGAATAAAGCACCAGAACCTCTTCATTTGCACCTGGCGGAACTCACTGCTACCCAGTTTCTCGACATCTGGAATAAATTCGATGCTGACGGTAAGTGTAACGTCCCAGGACGAAAAGCGTTCTGAAACTGATGTTTGATCAAACAGTTTTTTGTATTGCATTAGATTTATGTCTACAATTAATTAAACTTCAATTTACTTCAAATATGGCTATTCTGTATATTTTGTGTTAAAATACGAAAGCAAATAAAGAGGATAATTAAAAAAAAAATAACCAATAACCCAATTTACTTAGTAGGTAAAATACAAGCTGTTTATAAAAAAAGAGTGACTCGGTGTTCCAACACTTTTTGTATTGGTAGAGAAATATTATATCTGATGTTGTCTTTTCAGGCGAATAATTAAATTTTTATTTTTATGTTTTAATTTTTATGTTGGTTTCCACTAAGTTTATTGAGTTACACGTTTATAAATTAAAACGCGAATGGAAGTATGTGAACAGCTAGGCGGTTGCCATGTTCGCGTATTATAAGCTTGTTTTTTTTTTATGAAGTCTCTTTTTGAATATTATGGACACTCGTCGTTTGGGATTGTTTTGATAGCTGAGGTGATAGGTTCTTATTTGCACAATGCCGTTTCATATTTTGCTTGCCCCACACAGCACAAAAAAGTAATGTTTATGCTAATTTTAAACCGGTTGTTTGTTTTGTGGGATCTGGCAACAGTGTGATCTAGGAGGACGCTAACGCAAGTGGAATCCTCATGCAATGTGCAATGCAGTTTTACGCACAAGCGTATTCTTGAATTATTCAGGGAAATTGAAAAAGCGCCAGTGGGATGATTGCCTGCTATCGCCCTGTTAACTTCTTTCAGCGTTAAGCACGCGTTTTCGCAGCTCAGTAAATTTTGCCTCACAGGCATTGTTGGCATTATTGATTTCGCTCTAGAATGGAATCTTTCCTTCCAATTGATTTATGCGTCAGCGTTTGAGAGACTATGAAGATGAAAAGTTATGGGCGGGGGTTGAGAGAGAGAGGCGTTCCTGCTAGAAATAAAACTACATCTTAAAGCAGCCCTAAAATGGTTTGCCTATTTTTAGTTTAGTTTAGGTTTAAGCTGGTCATAAAGAGTTTGAACTGGCCTCACAGTTTTGTCTTCATCTGGTCACGATGGTCTCCCATCTTGGCGAAGCTAGCATTCAACTGGATTAACTGGTCAGCCAGATGGTCTCCCAAACTGACCAGCTGAATGAGTGACCAGGCTAAGACCAGAAAACCATCTTAGGCTGGTTTAGGTTTGGGAGTGGCATATATTTATAACAAAAGAGTTCACCCAAATATGAAAATGATGTAATTAATTACTCATCCTCATGTTGTTCCAAAACTCATAAGACCTTTGTTTGTCTTCGGAACACAAATTAAGATATTTTAATGAAATTCGAGAGCTTTCTGACCCTGCATAAACAGCAAGGGTCTTACCATGTTCAAGTTCCGAAAAGGTACCAAGAACATCAACAAAATAGTTCATGTGACATCAGTGATTTAACCGTAATTTTATGAAGCTACGAGAACACGAATGCATGCAGATAAAAGTATATCCTACACCCCAAAATGACGCTAGGGTGACGCGGAAGAGAGATTTCAGTTTTTATTTGTGCACAAAAAGTATTCTTGTGGCTTCATAAAATTACAGTTAAACCACTGATGTCACATGGACTATTTTGTCGATGTTTTTGGTATCTTTCTGGACCTTGAACTTGGTAGGACTCTTGGTGTCTATGGAGGATCAGAAAGTTCTCGGATTTTATAAAAAAAATTCTTAATTTGTGTTCCGAAGATGAACGAAGGTTATACGGTTTTGGAACAAATTTTCATTTTTGGATGAACTATACCTTTAAGTTTGTTTCTACTATCAACCCTGCTGGTTAACATATTAACCAACCAAAACTAGTGTTCTGGTCTTGGCTGGTTTAAGCTGTTTTTTCTGACTGATCCAGAACTCTCTAAAACCAACAAACAGATCAGCCTGGCCTGGATGGAAGACCCGCTCCAAAGACAAATAAAATGATTTTAGTTTTTAGCAGAGAAGACAAAAAATAAATGAAGCACATTGGAAATAGTTATTCTTTAAAATCAGTAATCATTTGCATGCAAGTTAAAATGAACTAGATCAATTAAAAACTGATCAACTGCGAGTTGTGTACAAGATGTAAGATTTTTCCCTGTATAAACTAGGCATTTTCTGAGAAATATATGGTTAAAACCCTTTTGTAGCTTGGTGATTTATCTATAATCGATTTATCTGCATTTGCCCTTCAGCAGTTTAAATCAACAAGACAAGAACTAGTGTTAGATCCTCATTTCATTAATAAAGGGAGACTGATTGTCAAGTTACATCAGAGAATGTGAGTTGAACTGCATCTGTGTGTCCTGAATGTTCAGTTAAACTCATAATTTAATAAATGAATAAACTTAAGTTCATTTTTTCTAGGAAATGGCTGCATTGAAGGGAAGGAACTGGAACATTTCATTCGTGAACTCGAGCTAGCAAGGAAAACTGCAAGTGTGGTGAGTCACATTATATAGACAGTATTGTGTATGTTCGCTAATTATGATAAAAACATCAGCTGCAGCTGCAAGTGGTGATCTGAATATCACATACAATACTACAGAACGAGATGATGTCTAGATTAATCTAGCTTAGTGCACATGCCATCTGAGCAGATACCATCTGGCTGATCTTTTCTAATGTCAATGCAATTTCTGGTTTTAAATATTTTTAGCATAAAGTGACACTTCTGTTGAACTATTTGAAAACAAATAGTACTTAATTGTGCTGTTTTACACATCAGACATGTTTGATTGGTTTTCAGGATCCTTCAAATGCTTCGTTCAAAGACAGGATGAAAGAGTTCATGCAAAAATTCGATGAGAACGGTGATGGAAAGATTGAGATGTCAGAGGTAAATTTCATCTTTTTGCACTATTAAAGTTGACTACTGCTACAGCAATGGTTTAAAGCTCTGGTCAGAGAACATTCTGAGATACATGGAACTTCAAGAGGACGTATAAAGATGACAATGAGGGCAGATTAGGGCTTGAAAGAGAGGGCAGAAGGTGGCATCTATCGAGGGGATGATGGAATGATGAAGCGGGGGGGCGGTGAAAGAAATGAGAAGGATGAAGGGGGAGGGAGGGGATGGGGGGACGTCCATCATGATGACGGCACGAATGAATGGATAAAATGATGTATGCTGGAAGAAAAACCTCACTAATCCAGTCATAGAGACTGCATGAACATATGAGCTCCTTCCTTTCTCCAATTAATGTCTGCATGCTTTAGTTATGAAGCTATTATTATTTTTTGGCTGGTTAGGTTGTTTTTGAATGTTTTTAGTGCTGACACATTTCTTTCCCTTGAACTGTTTGTGTCCTAAATAGCTTAGTAGAGGTAAAATGGTTTTGAAAGGATGAAAGGAGTCTCTTCATGCAGCAGATTAAAGATTACTTAGTTGGAGACCATGCAGTTAATGCAGAAGGCAGGTGGTTATATACAAATTATCAAATCCTCCTAGTTGTGGTCCATAAGTTAATGTGTTTCACTCAAACTTCAGGCAGTTTTCTGTTTTCAATCAGGTACAAAATCTTAAGCATGCTGCTTTATCTTAAAAGCTGTCAGGATTTCAGCAGCTCATTCAGAGTGCTTTTCAAGGCTTGTATGAGTCAATGATCTGTTCTTCTGTGTGCAGCGTGTGAATCTAAGCTAGAACTGCAGATTAGCCATATTTGGAATGTCATATCTGTCATCTTCTGCTTTCCAGTTTTCTGCTTGACTTTGTCAGAAAGATAGAAGTTATCTTTACAAGTAGGTTTTTATTCTTACTGGAATGAACAACATTCATTTCATTTTATTATCTGTTAGCAGAGGAACAGAAATGAACAGAACAGAGATGTTCACGTTTATCTGGACGCAAATGCATTGTACTGAATAGCAGCAAATCACAAATAACAAAATTAAAGATAGAATAGGAATAGGTAAAGGGATTTATAATGGGATCAAATTTCTGTTTCAAATAAATGCCACTATTTTTAACCTTCCATTCATTCAAATATCCTGAGAAAGTATCACGTTTCCACAAAATAAAGCTGTATTACTTAAGCAGCACCACTGTTTTCAGTATTTATATAAGAAATGTTTCTTGAGCATTAAATCAGCATATTAGAACTATTTCAGAATGATCATATGGCAGTGAAGTAATAGCTGCTGAAAATTCAGCTCTGCCATCACAGGAATAAATTGCATTTTAATATATATAAATATAGAGAACAGATATTTTAAATCGTAATAATAATTCACATTATTACAGTTTTTACTGTGTTTTTGATGCAGCCTTGATGAGGATATAGAGACTTTTTTCCAAAACATTATAAAATCTGATTGTACTCCTGGATCTACACTACTATTCAAAAGATTTTTAATGTTTTTTTGTTTTTGTTTTTAAGTAGTCTCTTCCGCTCACCAAGCCTGCATTCATTTGATCCAAAGTACAGCAAAAACAGCAAAATGTTGATATATTTTTTTACTATTTAATATAACTGTTTTCAATTTAAATATAAATGTAATTTATTCCTGTGATTTCAAAGCTGAATTTTTAGCATCATTACTCCGGTCACATTATGCTTCAGAAATGTTCTGTTTTCTGCTCAAAAACATTTATTATTATTATTATTATTTTCATCATGTTGAAGCTGAGTAGTTTTTTTTGTTTTGTTCAGAAGAACAGCATTTTTCTGAAAAATAAATATTTGTAACATTATAAAGGTCTTTATTTAAGCCACCTTTTTAAATAAAAGTATTAATTTCTATAACCCCCAATTGTTACAAAAGAAAAATTTCAGAAAATTGCTGATCTTTGTATCTTTCTGTTCATTAAAGACTCCTGAAAAATGTTTTAGATATTGCTAATAATAATAATAAAATGTAGCTTTGATCACAGAAATAAATTACATTTTAAAATATATTCAGAAAGCAGTTATTTTAAATAGTAAAAATATTTCACAAGTGTTTTGCTATATTTTGGATCAAATAATTGTAGGCTTGGTGAACAGAAGACAATTCTTTAAAAAAAAAAATCTTACTATTCAAAAACTTTTGACTAGCATATAGTCAATCTAGTGTTAGGGTTAATGACAAACTAAGAATGCATTTATGCATTTTATTGAACTTTATATGATCTATGTATATGTTTCAGATATAGAATAAGCATTCTGTGATCGTACAGCTATATTTGTCCCATATGTTGTAATACTATACACATGCGTGAATCCAACAAAACATCAGATCGATTGTACAGCTTTTTGCTACATAGACAGAAGGTGATCCTCCAGGCCCAGGTTTGTGTGTCAAAGTACTCAGAGGTGGAACTTGTCATATACAGATGGCTTCAGAGCTTTTCTGACTTTTCCGTTTGGTACGGTTTAGTGTCCCTTCAGCAGTTCAGCAATGATGAGCTCCTCTGTTGAGGCCAGAAAAGATAACCAAGAGCATGAAATGGTCTCTCATCCCTGTCCAGCCCTTGCAGACACTCTCTTCTTAAGCCAGACAGATAGGCTTTATACACAGGCATCAACTCAGACAGCAGCACTTGGTTGATCGTGTAGCAAAAGGGATGCTTTGGATAAGAGCTTTGTGCTCCAATGTGCGGCTGTCCATGGTGCTGAAATCCCTTTCAATGGAATTATAGAATGGAGTCTAAATGTAGTGCTTACGAAAAGAAAACATATTTAGTTTTCATATTTAGTTTTTTTTTATAGATAGATAGATCAACTTACAACATTGATAAATACATTAATTCTTTCTCTCTTTATGTTTTTCAGCTGGCCCAGATCCTGCCAACAGAGGAGAACTTTCTTTTATGCTTCAGACAGTTTGTGGGATCCAGTGCAGAGTTTATGGCAGTATGTAACACAGTGATTATTTTGTTGCCATATGGAAATCCTGATCTGTAGAGATTTGAACTGATATTTCAGATATATCAGTAATTTGACTGACATAATTAATAACCTCTGAAACACTCTTAAAAATAAAAAGGGTTCCAAAAGGGTGTTTTTGGTTCCTCAAAGAACCTTTCAGTGAACAGCTCCTAAAATGTTTAAAAAATCTGAAGAACCTTTTCTGCATTTGATTTGATTTCATAGAATCTTTAATGCCAATAAAGAACCTTTATTTTTCAATAGTTGCAACAACAATTAATGTCTTATTGTAAAAATGAAATATTTTTCAGTAGCTGTGATGCCTTTGTGTGCATCTGAGTAAAAGAAAGACAGAGAGAGCTAGAAAACCCTATTTCCAGTAGGTTATCCATTATGAATGGCCTGCAATACATAAAGCAACGCAGTGTGTATATGTGTGAGTAACTGGGTTAATGGACATTCATTTGTACAACATGGTGATTTTGTAAATAATACAAAGCATGTTCATTCTGTAGAACAGAAAAGTCTGTTCAGAAGTGTGGACATGATAAAGGCGTTTTGCACACACATACAGTACAATGCAGTACACATCCTAGTAAATCAGGGCAGGTGGGTTTTCCTCCACATTAGATCAGCTTGCCAGTAATCCCAGTGTAATTCCCAAATACCAAATACACTGGTTTAATCAAGATGACATAATCACTACAAATCAGAATGTTTTGAATGAAACCCTGTCTGTTTCACCTTTAGAGGGCAAAGGATCTGTACATGTATACGTGTGGGAAGTATGGAGGTGTCTTAATACTATTGTTTCCTTTTTCAGGCATGGAGAAAATATGATACTGACCGAAGCGGATACATTGAAGCCAATGAACTGAAGGTATAACTCAATAGGTCACACAGAACTTCCTATGCCTATTATAGATCCATTACTAAATAAAAATCATTTCTTTTCCCCAGGGCTTTCTTTCAGATCTGCTGAAGAAAGCAAACAGACATTACGATGACAAGAAACTCAATGAATATACAGAGACCATAGTATGTAGACACACAATTCACACATAAACATGCACACACATACACAGCCAGTCTTTAATTTGTGCTTTTTTTCTGCAGCTTAAAATGTTTGATCTAAATGGTGATGGAAAACTGGGATTGTCTGAGATGGCAAGGTGAGAAGGCCTCTAAAGTAATTAGAAGTGAATGCATATTATTGCAAAATTGTATAAAATGTTATATTTTGTGTATATTTCAGACTGCTTCCTGTGCAGGAGAATTTTCTGCTCAAGTTTCAGGTAAGATCAAGCAGTGTTCATAATGTTTGATTCAATTCAACTTTATTGTCAGAGTACAAGTAAAGTGTTCCTGCAGCTCAGATCAGAAGAGAGTAAAAATAGGATCATGGGTTTGATCAAGGGATTTTATGTCATACCCAGGGAATGCAATGCAAGTTTGTTTTGTTTTTGTTTGTTTTTTTGATAAAAGTGTCTGCCAAATAATTAAACTTTATGTAAATATAAGTATAGCGCCAATAAAATACATCAAATACAAGTACAGTGCAAATCGCTGTATCACAATGGTTATTGCACAAAAGGCAACCAATTTGTAGTAGATGTCAGTTACGTCACTTGCAGATGCAGAACTGTGCAAGTGGAGTGAAACAGGTAAAATCCATGGAATAAGAGAAAAAAAAACAATTTGTGCCTTTTGATGCCAGAATCAAAATGCAAATCATTTTTATAGAATACTGTCATCAAAGACGCCATTTGAAGTTAAACGCAGACATTTAAACGAACAGACTATTGATGAAAACTCTATGATTACTCTAATTTTAAAGCGTAAATTTGCTTTAAACAATATGTCTACATAATATTCACATATGCTCTTCATAGGGGACACATTGTATTAGCCCTACAGTTACAGCACTACATAATATTATTTTAAACCTATTAATATTAACATTGTATATAACAAATATATATTTTATCTCACAATTCTGACTTTTTTCTCACAAATGCAAGTTTTTATCTGCTAGCTCATACTTTATAACTCAATTGAACTCAACAATAGTGGGTTTGGCAATTCTCAGAAAAAAGCCAGAGCTGAGGGGAAAAGAGAGAATGACGCGTTGTTTTTCTTATCAGAATTGTGAGATTTAATTTTAAAATTTCGAGAATAAGGTCAGAATTTTTAAATATAAACTCAAGTGTACCTTTTTTATTCTTTTATTCCATTGCTCCATCTGTTTGCAAACACTGAACTGGTCTTATAGAAATATGGGTTAGAATAGTAATTGGTTGGTTAATTTCAGTTCAATTCCTGAAAATTTTGTTTATTATGAAACAATCTGTTTAGCTGCAATCAGCTCTTTTAAGACAGTAGTGTTGTTTTTCAGTTTGAGTCAATTCAATGTTGATTCAAAACAGTTCAGTAACAGCATCAATGTTGCAAAATTCATGAACTATGAACAAATTCAATTCAGCTATAAATTCAGTTCAAGTTTTGTAAACTGATATACTTGAAGCTGGCAGTTGTTTGTAGTTACAGTAGAATGGCAGTAGCTTACAGTCAAAGCTGAAGAGAGAGAGATATTTGCAATATGGAAGGATTTTTTTTTAGATGCATGTTTTCTGCTGAAATGTTGTGATTACCATTGAATGTGTATTTGGTACATTGGTTGGTGTGTGTGTGTGTGTGTGTGTGTGTTCATACTGTATGTGTTTATAGGTTTTGTATGTATCTGAACCTGACGGCAGATTGGTAACTGATTTCTGCCACAGAGAGCACGGGTTGATAGGGATTACTTCAATCCTTCTGTAGTTACGATAATCTGCATAGATTATTCTTGAACCTGGAGATGTGCTGATCCGACCCAGTCTCCCCACATTCACTGGGTGTTCACTCTCTCATTCACTCTCTCTCTCTTTATTTTTCTCTCCCTTTTTCCTCAACAAATAACTAAAAATAGGTTAAGGCTAAAAGAACTGATCTCCATTCAGTTCAGTCTCAGCATTTTTAGGGCAAAATATGGTGAAGTTGTCCGTTGCCTTTTCAGTTATGAAAACCATTTTAAATGTTCATAAAAGGGTATCATTCTATAGCCAGTCATTTTAAAATATTTATATTTATTTATATATATATATATATATATTTTTTTTTTTTTTTTTTTTTTTTTTTTTTTTTAAACCTGATTAATAAATAGTTATGTATACAATTATGTAAAATATTATCTAAATATTATATAATCTTATTACATTTATAATATACTGGAAAAAACTTCATTTAGTAGGGGAATCAGGAGGCACTGTAAAGTTGACACAGGGGGCATAAAATGCATACTAATACATGGAATAAAACTGAGATATGAACTGAATATTATTACTGTCATTACTGGAATACCATTGTTGTGAATTTTCTCAATTTCTCATTTTCTAAATTACTTTTATGTGCAATATTTGGCATGATTGAATCACATTATTATATTATATTGGCATGTTTACAAATGATATGCATTTTTTTTTACAGCAGCAATGATGCTATATGTTGCCGCTTTGTTCTGTTGTAATCCAAAGGATTAGAAGGATTATTTTCTAGTTATGAATATTCAGACCCTCAAAATCAAATCCGAGGACAAATTAATATTACACTATAACCCTCTATATACACTATATTTTGCGTGCACACACACACACACACACACACACAGACACAGACACAGACACACAGACACACCTTGATAATAAACTAATGTCTCTTTTCTTCTTCATCATCAGAATTTCAAACTATCTGCTGAAGAATTTGAAGCAATCTTCACCTATTATGATAAGGTCAGATAAGGCTTATATTTCTTATGTTTGTGTTCTTGTTAATTTGTCTTGTATTGTGGGTTAGTAATCCACATATGATCACACACACACACACACACACACACACATGCACACAAAGACTACTATGATAAATTCATAACTGCCACATCCTCTCAGATACCATGTTTACATTGTGGACATATCTTAGACTCTTAGAAAATGTCTTTTTAATATGTTTATGATTATTAGAATGGACATAAAACTGATTCTGTCCTTTTTCCCTCAACAGGATGGAAATGGTTACATTGATGAACATGAACTGGACGCACTGCTGAGAGAACTCTACCAAAGACATAAAATGGTAACTTGACTTAATTATTCTATTAAATCTCTTAATTGAAATTGTGGCACAAAAGCAGCATCTGAAGCAGTATAAATACAGTGGAAATTCATTTACACACAATTTAAATGCTGCACAGTTCAAAAAAAGGTCACAGAAGCTACAGTTGCAGAAATAATGGTATAAAATTGTTTTAAATAAAAAATCACGATGAATATACACTACCAGTCAAAAGTGTTTTTTTTTTATGTTTTTTTTTTATCTCTTCTGCTTACCAAGCCTGCATTTATTTATCCAAAGTACAGCAAAAAATTTTTTAGAAATATTTTTACTATTTAAAATAACTGTTTTCTATTTTAAGATATTTTAAAATGTAATTTATTCCTGTGATTTCAAAGCTGAATTTTTAGCATTATCACTCCAGTCTTCACTGTCATGTGATCCTTCAGAAAACATTCTGATATGCTGACTTGCTGTTTAAGAAACATTTATTATTATTATTATGTTGAAAACTTTGATGGTTTCTTTGATGAATAGAAGGTTATGAAGTGTATAGTGTATGATGTTGCAAAAGCTTTTAATTTCATATAAATGCAGATTTTTGGATCTTTCTATTCAAAGAATCCTAAAAAAATTACCCAACTGTTTTAAATATTGATACTACTACTACTACTGCTACTAATAAATGTTTCTTGAACAGCAAATAACATATTAGGATGTTTTCTGAAGGATCATGTGACACTGAAGACTGGAGTAATGATGCAGAAAAATGTTTGCTTTGATCACAGGAATAAATTACATTTTAAAATATATTCAAATAGAAAATAGTTATGTTAAATATTTAAAATATTAATTTTAGTTATAGTTTTTGCTGTACATTGGTTAGGCTTGGTGAGCAGAAGAGACTTCTTTAAAAAAAACATTAACAATTTTACTGTTCAAAAACATTTGACTGGTAGTGTAGATATTTTAAATGATATTTAGGGTTGGCCAGATTAAAAAAAAAAAAAAAACTTAAGATAAAAATTCTGAGCAGCACAAATGCTTTCAACATTGATAACATTTTGAAATGATTTTTGAGCACCAAATCAGCATATCTGAATGCTTTCTGAAAGAGCATGTCATGGACTGCTGAAAGAGATAGCTTTCAAAAACATAAAAAAAAGGTAAAAAGAAATATTACTCTTCCACAAACTTTTGAAAGCTACTATTAGGGATGCACCGAAATGAAAATTCTTGGCCGAAACCGAAAACCGAAAAAGAGGAAACCAAGGCCGAAAACCGAATACCGAAACACCGAAAGAAATTATGCCAATTATTAGTACCATTGCATTTATGGCTATGACTGTGTACTAACTTTACTAAAATCAAGGCATTCCAATTGCATAAATTAATATTAAAGTTTCAAAGAATAAATCAATTACAAATTATGCAAATATTTATTTAGCACATTGCAACAATGCACAGTATTAAAAAAAAAAATATCAAACTAAACAGTTTGACCTTGACCCCACTCATGTGTACATTAAATAATATTGTACTGGCCTACTTTATTTAATTATCCATGTACTAAATTCCTTATCCTTTTTGTAAGAGTAGTCTTGTTTATGGGCATGTGACTTGCGTGTACAGAGCGCTGACGTTCAGTTTACTTTCGGTTTAATGCGCGTGAATAAGGAGCTAAGAACCGCGCAAGAATTGCGTTTTTAAGGTGGAACGGATAACGTCAATAAGAAGCTGTGAATAAGAAGCTGGATTCAGCCTTCACGCATATGTTTAGCGCCATTTTATCTCATCATATGTGAATATTTATGTTTACTATATGGACGAATTCTGATTGTATTTGTTTGTTTCAGCCTAAACCACCTCGGTGGTCCTAATGACTGCAGTGCTGGATAATATAACGTTAATGCTCATACTTCCTTAACGTTAGTTGTTTAAAAAGGATCTAATTCACAGAAAACGAGCAAAGAACATTTGTTAGAGAACATCACTAGCTTTGTCTAGCGTGAGTTTATGCACTTTAAAAAACACTCGCGTTATAATCAGTAAAGCTAAATGCACTATATGATGAATAAATCTCTTACCCCTTATTTTCACTGTACACGTCTGCGGCACGTTACAGCTCCGACGCCCCGCGGCAAGTTTCTGAAGCGTCCTAGAAGCGGTTCTCTGCGCTGCTTAACTAAACAAGCGCCTAGTCCATTTTTGATAGATAATAATAATAATCGTCTTGCTTTCGTCGCAGGCATCAGTAACAGAAGATATCTTTGACTATCATCGATACACCATAACATCCTGTTTCGGTGACAAAAGGCTTCCGGCCGAAAACCGAAAATGCACTTTTGGTCCATTTTCGGCCGAAAATTTTCGGTGGCCGAATATTCGGTGCATCCCTAGCTACTATAAATATTAAATTATACAGTGAGAAATATGGGTAGTCTAAATACTTATAGACTCTTATGTGTGTCCTTCTTTAGGTTGTTGACCCTCAAAACCTGGCTAGCTCAAAGAAGAGCATCATGGCGTTGTCTGACGGAGGAAAGCTGTTCCGCACAGAGCTGGAGATTGTGTTATGCAAGGATCCGTCTGTGTGAACTCTGAGTTCTTAACTCTTACATCCTTCACCCACTCCAATCTAGCCAAAGCAGGTGCATGTGGTGGCTCTGTTCCACCTCTTATCCTGTCAAAGTTAATCAGCATCCACAACGTACCCCTCTCTCCGTGGCATGCCTTTCCCAAAGATATGGCTTTTCGATGTGTGCATCTCTTGCTTGTCTTTTTTATGTCAAAACAAGAAATTGTGGTATAATAATGGATATATGGTCTTATTCTCCTGCTTGTACCAAATCTTCAATTTCGGTTTGTTACCTTATGTATGCAGCCTGCTCTTTCTCTCCGTTCCTCTCTCTCCTTCTCTTTCCAATCTCTCTCATATCTCATTTTTTGTTCCTAGCAAGACTGTAGACTGTTCTGTTTTGCCAACACTGCTAAAAGAATTATTGAAATAAAGATCAGATAATACATTTACCTTTTAAACCATACTGTTTCTTCTGCTTTAAAGGATCTAGGACACTTTTTCTTTACATAAAGGACCATTTCCATATTTTATATTATATTTTGCAAGGTGCCATTAATGCTCCTAATTTAATTATGGCTGTAACTGTTTTGGAAGCAGATAATGGTAATAACAGGCACCTATTATCGGATGTTTTTCGGATGTGCCATCTTCTCAGGCGCACTCTGATCTCATTTTCCATTTAGATAAATCCAAACGCGGCTAACTTATCTCTGCGGACCTGCAAGTAAAGGCGCGCATCTTCAAGCCAAAGCGAGCGCGGTAGCACAATGAAGTGTTTAGAGCTTATCTTTTTCATTTTCATGGTACGAATGTTCTTTGTGCTTCATTAATCTCTGATACAGGATAGAACAGGAAAGGGATTGCGGTGATGCAGACAGTTTTTTTGGCTCCAGTTTCTGTTTCACCCTGAATATCACAAAATTAAAAGGTGCCTTTTTTATGCTTGTCCTGTTGGGATCACATGTATTTTATTAAATGTTTTGAGAGGAGAGGGCAAACCACGGAAACCTTCCTGGAGTTTATCAACCCAGCTAACAGGGAACTTTAGCTAATGCTCTGGCAAGGTTATTTCAGTAATATTAATAGATACTTCGTTCAAAATGAACTGATCTTTAGTAATGTTTGCAAAATGTTTGCAAACAAGAACGTTGTTTATACATTTCATGGACTGTTATTAGTTGGATATTCATCAACCTATTTAAATATTACAAATTATTTCAGAATGTTCAGAGAATTAACATTCAAAACCGACATTATCATAGAATGTTTATAAAATAGGGGATAGTTCACCCAAAAATGTAAATTCTGTCATTAATTACTCACCCTCATGTTGTTCCAAACCCGTGAGACCTTCATTCATCTTCGGAACACAAATTAAGATATTTTTGATGAAATCCAAGAGCTTTCTGACCCTCCATACAGGGTTTGCAATTACATCTCAATTTGGTCAGTTACACAGATGTGCGTCCATACTGGCTATACTCAGATGTAAACAACAGCATTGATTGCACGGTTAATGTACTACTGAATACGCTATTTTGCTAATTTATGCTGTCTAAACCACGAACAAAAACATGTGGAAGCTTTTAAATCATATAGAGAAGGACTTAGTAATCTGGAAAGGGTGCAATATTTTGACAAACTAAAGTTAACAGTTGGTAAAGATATGTACGAGCAGTATTAATTAAAATATTAGCCTAATATTTCACCTACCTGACAAGAAATGATACGAACAAACTCGAGTTGTCAAGAGATTCTTGACCTGGTTCAGTTTGGCCAACCACATCGCAATTTGTTCCTCAGTCAGTTTCTTTTTCCACTCTTCTTTATTTGTTATAACTTTTGGCAGTCTATAGTACTCCAAATGTTTTTCCCGGTCCGACCAATTAGTACATCCCAAAACATGACAATAACTGATCATTTTCCGCAGCAATAATCAGCAAAATGTACAAGTTGCGTTCGGTTCAGTGGCATCGTTTACATTCACTGTCGCCAATATGGCCGATTGACGACTCGTGAAAACTATTGACAGCAACTACCACGTTTAAGTCAGAAAGGCAGTAAGGACATCGATTTTCAATTTTTAAACATTTAATTAACAATTTCATAACGTAACATTCTTAAACAATTTTGTGTTAAGTTGTGAATCCACAAATAGATGCAAACACTAAAAGATGATCTTTTCATACTGCTGCTGTGATATCGTTTCACGATTTTGGTTTTGTGACAGCTGGGATAGTTGCTCTGCCACTTTCTGACTAGCTGTGCTACAAGACCTTGCACAGTCTGGGAAGGCCATCAATTAAATATCAGCACTCTCATATATTTTTTAACAAGTGTGTTTAAAATAAGACTTAGTTCTGTATGGCCCTTCTCACAAAAAAAAAAAAAAAAAAAAGAGCGTGTGCACTTTAGACGCCGTCCCAGCACTCCAGAGAAATGAAGCACTCAGGACTGAAGGAGAACACTACAGAGATCTATGAAAACTGATGCAAACAGACTAGAAGGCTCAAGAGAGACCTCTAGTGGCTGATATCAAAACACAAGCATTAGCGCTTTTTACACTGGTTTCATGATTCTTGTTGTCGTGATGTTGATGGTTTCCATGCCGTTCTTCTTGCACTGAAATGGTCTTCAATTTACTTGTGGAAATCTAAACTTATAAATGCTGTTTTTACAACACATAATAGGAATCACTGAATGGATTCTACTTATGGCATGGGTTCTAGCAATCATAATTTGGAAATGCATATAAAAGACCTACAGCTCAAACAGTTGTACAAAACAGCTCGTTTTGCTGCTTGATAATGATATTGAAAACTTTCTTGTTATTATAGCTGCTAATGAACTGGCTTACTTCCGTGTTGAAGAATAAGGTGGATGAGCCTCCAAAACTAGATAGTAGGGTACAAAATGTATATATTTTTCTCATAGCACCCCTCGGGTACAATCTCAGGATTCATAAGCCTAGGATGTTTCTACACCTACACAAAATCTACAGAGCTCCAAAAGCAAAGCAGCTATTTACAAATCTGTCACAGGTGACCTCAGAAGTAATTATATATAGCATAAAACAGGTCTGTACAAAAATGAACTACATTTTAAAATACATTTTTCATAAAATCCTGTTTTTACTGTATTTTTTAAATAAAAAAATGCAGTCTTGGTGGTGCATTGCTGTGGCTTCCCTAAAAGGTGGTCAGTCAGTGATGCCTGGCATCCCTGTATCTCAGGATTGTGGGCTGGATAGCATTTCCTTACAGTACCACCAGCATACCGCAGAGAAAACAAATGCTTTATGATGCATCTGAGGAAAAACATTGAATCTGATGGCAGTAAACATTCATTCCAATTTACTTAATTATATATCTATTACAATTCTGTAGAATAATGTACAGTACTGACCTCAGATAGATGCTTTATGACACATACAAGGACAAACATTTCTAAAAACAAAACACAACAAAAAAGAACCAGCAGTTCTTTCTTCAAGTACTCTACAGGGCATTCCCATAATAGAAATGAAAAATATACAGTGAAATTATATAGAATCATGCTATAACTACTCAATTCCCAAAGATCAATGACCCTACACCCAATATCATAATGAACAGTATGTCAGGTCATTAAGACCAAGCTTTTAGATTCCCATTTGTAAAACAATGATTTACAGCTGCTACATAGAAGGACTGTGGTAAAGCTTATGCACATGTTCAGTGGAAATGTCAGTTTTACAAAATAATGGGAATTTGAGGTTCTGTGCGAACCAACAGCCCATGATGACATTGCAGTCTTTTAAAACAAGGATTTAGAGGTCACTTCATTACGGAGGCTCGACAGTGCAAGTTTCCTTCAGCAAGATTTATAAGGCTCCAGCTCACTTATCAGTGGTTTTGTTGTGGTTTGGTTGATTGTTTAGGGCAAGCTGCATTGCCCAGATGCTCAAAGGCCTCATATAAGCGAGAGAGCGGTAAATGCCTTTCTCACAGTATGCTTCAGGAGTCTGGAAGGCCATTCCCATTCGCTCCCATACAGCACGGTAACAGCCTTCCGCAGTGCGCATTCCCTCTTCTGTCATGCCCTAAGAAAAAAAAAGACAGCGAGATGTATTAGGAGTTAATTAAAAGAGTCATTTCATCTGGAACCTTGTGATATGATCTGAGGTTTGATTACCTCATGTATCATTGTAGCTGCTAATCCGTACACTACTCCCACCCACACCTCATCAGATTGGACACTGGAATGGTCAGGCACACCCTCTGGCCTCATCCCGTTCACTGCACCCATCTGCCCGCCTGCAAAGCTCATAACGTTGAGGTCAAACACTGACTTCAATGCACTACAGATTTTCTCCTTGGGAAAAGCCTGCATAGAGAAACGGGTGTAGAAAATAATTGATGTTAGTTCCCATCCTCTTCCTCTAGAACACTGAACATTGTGGAGTGTAACGACCCACGCTAAAGAATTGCAACAGCATTTTATTTGATATAAATTTGTAACACTTTACAATAAGGTTCAATCCATTATCATTATGTATCTTGAAGTAGCAATGAACAATACTCTTCTACAGGAATTCATGTAAATTTAAATATACAATTTTAAAGGATTAGTTCTCTTGCTGAACAAAAATTTACAGATAATTTGCTGACCCCTTTGTCATCCAAGATGTTTGTGTCTTTCTTTCTTCAATCGTAAAGAAATTATGTTGTTTGAGGAAAACATTTTAGGAATTTTCTCCATATAGTGGACTTCTATGGAGTTTGAACTCCCGAAATGATGTTTAAATGCAGCTTTAAAGGGCTCTAAACAATCCCAGCCGAGGAAGAAGGGTCTCATCTAGCGAAACGATCGGTTATTTTCTAAAAAAAAAAATAATAATAATATATACACTACCGTTCAAAAGTTCTTTTTTTTTGAAAGAAATGAATAAATTGTTACATTAATAAAAAAATACAGGTTCAAAAAAAAAAAAAAAAAAACATTGGCGGCACAACTGTTTCCAAAACTGATAATTCTACTAATAATTCAGAATATCAGAATGATTTCTGAGAGATCATGTGACACTTAAGCCTGGGAAACTGAGTAACAGCTGATGAAAAATCAGCATTGCATCACAGGAATAAATTATATTTTAAAGTATATGAAAATAAAAACCATTATTTTCTATTGTAATAACATTTTGTAATATTACAGTTTATTTTCTGTATTTTTGATAAAATAAATGCAGCCTTGACTTCATTAAAAAAAATTGCAAGTCTTACTGACCCCAGACTTTTGAACGGTAGTGTGTATATATATATATATACACACACACACACACACACACACACACACATTTAAACATATATATATATATATATATATATAAATTTTTTTTTTTTTTTTTTTTTTTACCTCAAATGCTTGTCTTGTCTAGCTCTGTGAGACAAATGCATACTCTGTGCACTCAATACAGTTAGGGTATGCTGAAAAACTCCCATCTCATTTTCTACTCCAAATTTAAAATCATCCTACATCGCTGCAGAAGTACCGACCCAGTGTTTACAAAGTGAACGTGCAAAGAAGGTCAAACGCCCTTTACAAAAAACGACGATTTTGAAGTTGGAGGAGAAAATGAGATGGGAGTTTTTCAACATACCCTAACTGTCTTGAACCGGAGTGCACAGAGTATGCATCGCAGAGCTATTTAAGACAAGCTTTTGTGGTTAAAAAGTGTATACATTTGAATTTTTTTTAGAAAACAATCAATCATTTTCGCTAGATAAGACCCTTCTTCCATGGCTAGGATTGTTTAGAGCCATTTGAAGCTCCATTTTAACTGCATTTTGAACTGCATTCAGAAGTCCACTATATGGAGAAAATTCTTAAAATATTATTATAAAAAAAACATTCTTTACAACTGAAGAAAGAAAGGCACAAGGGTGAGTAAATTATCTGTACATTTTTGTTCTGGAAGTGAAAAAATCCTTTAAAAATTTTAATTTGTATAAATTAACACAAAGGTTTTTTTTTAAAGAAATTGGTCAGTTTATACACCAAGAATTCATTAAATTAAATTTGTTAAACTGACAGTAAAAACATTTAGAATGTTACATACGACTGTTGTTTTTGAAACTTTCTGCTCATCAAAGAATCCTCAAAAAGAACCGCATCTCTATTTTCACACTTCATTAAGCAGCACAACCATTTCCAACTGTGATGATAGTAATGAATGTTTCTTGAGCACCAAATCAGCATATTAAAATGATTTCTGAAGGACCATGTGACACTAAAGACTGGAGTAATGGCTGCTTTACAGCTTGCCATCACAGGAATAAATTACATTTTAAAACATATTAAAATAGAATTTGTTTTGAAATATAATCATTTTTAGCAATATTACTTCTTATGGCATTTTTGATCAAATAAATGCAGACTTAGCGAGCATAAAGGTCTCTTAAGACAAAAACATACCTACCCTTAACTGTTAAACAGTAGTGTAAATTGTTGTTTATATTTAAATCTAAATTTGAATGGTTGTGTCATGCTAAAGCACTGAACTATATTTTGAAGTGTTATTTTTTTATGTTAATAGAGCCATTTAAAATTATTTTAAATAAACATTAAGGGCCAGATTTACTAACAGCTTGCGCAGCGCAAACCAACTATTGGTGTTAAAATAGTACTGTAAGGATTTACTAAAGAATGCTTGAATATGCATTTGTAGGAGTTTCCCTTTCAGACGCAAAATGTATGGGAGGAGACTATCAATTAAAATGAATCACGCAACACGATTTACTATCATTTGCGCTCGTTAAAATGCTGGTATTTCTGACATTATTTAATGCCCAAAAAAACAGGTTTTAAAGCAGGTGGTAATTTGCACTACACTTGGTAGATTGCGCTGGTCATTATGAAATTGATTTGGCTGTGTCTGTGTTTTTTAATGTGTGCATTGTCAGTAAATCTGCATTTTTATGGAATTGCGCAATAATGCTACTTTGCCCTGTTCAGAAAATCCGTCCCTAAGTGGTAAAAATACAACTAAATGTTGATCATATTAAAACATGCTTGTAAAATGTTTTTCAGACTGACCTGGTAGTCATCGTCCCCAAGTCCAGATGCCCTGAGAAACCACTGGCCTGCACACTGGTCTGACATTACACTGTTAGATAGGCTTCGTCCACTGCTGTCGTAATTGTAGTATTTGCCTATTAGAGAAGCAAAGTACATGCATTAAATTGAATGTTGTTGTTGTTGTTTTTCTTAAAAGGCACTACATATGCTTACACTCACCATTCCACAGGAGTTTGTCAAAGGCTGCACTTCCTCGCTCCAAAATATCTCTGTAGCACTCATAAACAGACTCACAATTCAGGACACGCGCCATTTTACACATCATGCACACTGACGCCAGCCACAAACCACCACAGTATGCACTGGAAGACCAGAAACACAGGGATGTTGAAATCTTATGTCACAGTACAGGATTTTAATATATATAGATTCAAAATGTAAAACAATTTGTATGTTCTGAGCAAAGTTTTCCCCCTTTTTTTTTCAAATTAAAATAAATAAAATAATCAAATAAAATCAAATTCTAACCTGGGTCCTGTCACCTTCCATCCATCGTAAGTCTGGTCTGCATAGCCAGAATTTTCTATCAGGCCATCACCATCCTTATCAAATTTCAACTCTGTTTCCATAACTGTCTAAATGAACCAGTACATCAGATATTTGAGTCAGATATGTGTCAAGTCCTGTTATATTTGCATATACAGTACAGGATATAACTGAACACAAAGTACTAAAATACAACACAGAGAAACTCACCTGGCATATGGGCCACATGTCCTTCAGATACTGTTCATCCTGGGTCAGGTAATAGTCTCGGTACACCTGCAGCACAAACTTTAAATTCAGATCCTTCCAATCAGCTGTATCATGGATCAAGTATGCATTGGCACGAACCCATGGCTCATCATCTATTTGAAAACAAAGAACAGGTTTTATAGACCTATTAACAGAATGAAGTGAATCATTTTGAAAAGTAAAGAGACACGGTACAATCAGACCATTCAAATGTGTTTCTCATAATTTAACTCCACACTAAAAAAAATTTCTCTTTTTCTCTCTTTGTCTTATGCAACATGGGCTTACCAGGGTCTCCAATGTCATGAGGTACAACACCCCGGGTCTTGACTGGCGAGTATCGGCCATTCATTAGATTTAACCTCTCTGTAGGGTCATGCTGAACAACACTACCAGCTGAATATAAGAGAGAGAAAAGAGAACAGTACATTTAAACAACCAAGGAAGTATCAATAAATGAATTTAAAACAGAAAATAAAATTATTACTAATGAATTTAGATACTGCCTTTAATGTTCAAATGTAAGCTTAGCTCACCAATATCATACTGCACACTCAGAGCCAGCTTGGGCCAGAGCATGATGAGAGCGAATGAAGCGTAGAAGTGCACGTCATATGTGTTATACATCCTGTACTCCTGACCTGGAGCGAAAGACACAGAATTTATTTATCACTTTGATTTAAACTTTAATGAACATTTAGTGCGTAATAAACTGAGATCTAAAGTGTTGTAACTGTTAACTTAAACTAAAGGTATTAAAGCTCATTTTCAGGATTTGAAATAAAGCTGAAATTAAATCAAATATAAACATGAGATGAACATTTTAAAATAACAAAATAGAAAATGTTGCCTTCGCAGCTAACAGAAATAAACTACTTTTAGCAGAAGTACTAAAAAAAAAAAAATGTTGTTTTTTTCCCAAAAAGTTGGTCTCCATTGTCTTTCATAGTAGTAAACAACTTATACTGGTTTGGAACGACATGAGTGTGACATTTTTGACAAAACTATGACAAAAATTTTTGGGTGAACTATTCTTTTAAAGCTAAATAATAAAAATGACAACAAATTTAATACATATAAAAACATGACCATATATCTAGTATTAGTATCAGAAACTGTAATATAATACAAGCCTCTGTTACTATATTGCTCGTTTTAAATTTAAATCTTTGAAATAAAGCTTCATGTCTTTAAGTCCAAACTGTATGTAGTACAGTCAGTGTGCCTGATGTACGTGACTGTAATGTGTAGGCTATATGAACATACATTTTTAATAAGCAGAGGGAATTCTCGACATTAAACAAATAACATGCTTGGGACTTTGCATTGTGAAAATGTACAGTGAGACTTCAGATACAAAAATGTTGACTTGTTATGTGATGTTTTCCTATTCATTCAATAGAATGTATGTGAAAAACTAGGGAATACTAATATGGGGGTGCGGTGGCTTCACTTTTTTGACGTCGTGAGCAAACCAGTTCTCTATTATAGATCAGTGGTTGGAACTAAACTCTGCAGGGTTGCGGGCGGCCCTCCAGGACAGGAGTTTGACACCCCTGTTATAGAGTTTAGTTTGCATGCTGAGTTAGTGTTGACTGTCACAGCCCTACTTGCTTACCCTCTAGGTAAGCGAATCGGCCGTACTCCTTGACAAGCTCAGGCTGGGCTGGAAGCCCTCCATCCTCAGGACGAAGCCCACCGCTAATATCAGCGTCCTCTGGCAGCTCCACCCACACGGTTCCACCATCCACAACAAAGTACAGCTCATTGAACAGAGCTGACTTATACCAAGCCGGAAGAGATCTAGAACAACAAAGCGTTTAAGTGTAGCGATAGTGAAACACACACACAAAAAAAATTTGGTTTGTTCAATGATGAGGTGGTCTTTAAAAAACTGACACAGCAAATAATTTTGCCAAGCTGGCAGTGGATACTGCCAATACTCCTAATCTCAAAATGGCAAAATACCAACAGATTAATCAGCCGAGCAACTGAAAAGAATAGCTGCCTTATGTTGAAACAATAGGTGGACACCTAGAATTAGTATGTTGCATGTGACTGGGCCAATACCACTGCAAACACACAACTCATTCTGTATTTAGTGCACTCAACAGTAAATAGGACTGTTGAAACTAAATGAATAATATGCGCAAAGTGGCATATAGGGGCTACACTTATCTATGACTCTTCTGTTTGTTTAAATAAGTTGTCAAATCAATTTACAGAAAGGACGGCTGCTTGCTTACACATAGTCTTTTGGATGAATAACAGTCACACAAAACAACCACAGACAACTTAATTAGCTTATAGGACTGGCTGTCATGCCCTCAAGCTTGATATTTTTCATGGGAAAATGGCATTTCTTTTTACCCGTCCTGTAGAATCGGCCTCTGCCACTCATCAATGCTCTCCTCCCATTTACTGTAGTGTGTGAGCGCGTAATGAGACAAAGACGGGGCGGCATCTCCTTTGCTGCCATAATAACGTGTGTATCTCCTAAAACAAACACCACACAAACAATGTTATTATTTCATAGCATCAAAGGATATTATTTTATCATTTCAAATGCAACTATATAGTCTATAAACAAAATTAATCGTATTATTTCTAGGATCATTAAGATCTTCACATAACAATTAAGCACATTTCCCCCACTTCCCATTAACATAGTGCAATAAAATCTTGTTCTCATTAACGTAATGCAAACTAAAATAATGACATTTGTAGTATTTATGCATCATTGTCTCCTGGATTAAACAAATTAGCACTGCTGCATGCTATAATATGAATATGTAAGAAGCACAAACTGTGGCCCTTCAGAATTTTCCTGATGTGTGCTGAACTTAATGACTGTTGACAAATCCTTTCCTTTCATGCAGCTTGTAAATAGTACTTTTTTTTTTCATACACAGCCACACCACTTCCTTTTAAAAATCTCACGAAATTGCTTTAAAGCACTGCCTCCTATTGAAACAGTAAGGCAAGACATATTAAATTGTTTGTTTCTTTTTTAAGCCTTTAGTTATTTCATAATTAATATTTTTTTTAGTTAGGAGAACAACTGTAAAATCAACAATGCATGTACCTGTTAACAATAATTTTTGTCAACATTTGGGACTATTCAGGGACATACACTATTGTTCAAAAGCTTGGAGTCAATGATTTTGTTCATATTTTTGAAAGAAGTCACTTATGCTGCATTTTAAATAGTAATATTATGAAATATTATTACAATTTAAGTTTACAATTTTATGTTTTATTGTGTAATGTATTCCTGTAATGGCAAAATTGAATTTTCAGCATCATTACTCTTTGATGAGTAGAAAGTTCAAAAGAGCAGCATTTATCAAGAATAGAATTTAACACATCTTTTCTGAATAAAATTACCAAAAGTACCCCAAATTGTAGTGTACACTACCAGTCAAAAGTATTTGAACAGTAAGATTTGTAATGTTTTTTAAAGAAGCCTCTTCTGCTCACCAAGCCCACATTTATTTGATCCAAAGTACAGCAAAAACAGTACAATTTAGAAATATTTGTACTATTTAAAATAACTGTTTTCTATTTAAATATATTTTACAACGTAATTTATTCCTGTGATTTCAAAGCTGAATTTTAAGCATCATTACTCCAGTCACATGAATATTCTGATTTGGTGCTCAAAAAACATTTTATTATTATTATTATTATTATTGTTATTATTATTATTATTATTATGATGATGACAATTTTTTTTTCAGGTTTCTTTGATGAATAGAAAGTTCAGAAGAACAACGTTTATCTGAAACAGAAGTATTTTGTAACATTGTAAATGTCTTTATCATCTCTTTTAATGAATATAAAGGATCCTTGCCAAATAAAAAAAAATTATACTGACTGAATTTTTTAATATTGATGATAATAATAATAATAATAATAATAAATTCTTGAGCAGCAAATCACCATATTACAATGATTTCTGAAGGATCATGTGACAGTGAAGACTGGAATAATGATGAAAATGTAGCTTTGATCACAGGAATACATTAGATTTTAAAATCTATTAAAATAGCAGTTATTTTAAATAGTAAAAAAATATTTCACAATATTACTTTTGCTGTATTTTAGATCAAATAAATGCAGGCTTGGTGAGCTTCTTTAAAAACCATTCAAAAACTTTTGACTGGTAGGTGTATATAGATTAAAAGATGTTTTTGTGACCCATTTTACACACATACTAAAGAAAACAAAGACTACAGTAACCTGATCCATAATGTGTCAAAGAGAATGAAAGAAGGATTAGAGAATAGATAGAAAAAATAAAGTCCTGGGTCATATTACGTATCACTATAGAGTGGAGATGTCAAAAAACAGCATTGATACTTTTTTTAATCATTAAAATATTTATCTGGATTCACTGACCTGAAACAAATGTTCCTGCACAACTTATGCTGTTCGCATTAAAAATTTATAACCGTTCACTTCTTTGAGGACAGGCCAAAAAATAGATGATTCATGTTGCTCTACAGAGATTTGTGTCCAATCAAATGCTCTTTAAAGGAAGAATGTCCCTCCCACTAACAACCAACCAGCAAGTATCTCCATGAAAGGAAGGGGTTTGTCCTATTCTGCATATACACATACCTGAGATATATTCTCTCTCTGGAGCCAAATGTGATTTTAGGCATATCCCAGGCCAAACTGAACTCCACACTGTTGTGACTGTTAGCAGGCACCGAGCAGCTCACAGCCAGGGCCGCTGCCACTTCCTCCCCTTTCTGTGTGGGTGGGCTGGAGTCCTTAGGCGAGTCGAGGCGTCCATCAGTCATGAGGTCACTCCACAGAGCACTACAGGTTCCCTTGGGGCTAAACGCCGTCTGGTGACTGATCTCTTGGCCAGACTAAAATAAAGTGAAATTTTAAATAAAGAGTGGAACAACAACAGCTCTGTCTCAAAACCTAGGTGAGGGATAATTCACTCAAAAAATGTAAATTGTGTCATCACTTACTCACCCTTATGTCATTCCAAACCTGTATGACATTCTTTCTTCAGTGGAACGTAAAAAATTATCTGACAAATGTTTTAGCCATTTTTGTCCATAAAATGTAAGCCAGAAGGGTGCTAAAGCAACATCATTTGTGTTCCACAGACAAAAGAAATGCATTTTGGATCTTTAATCAACAGTTTAAGCTGTCTTTAAAGTCTTGTTTTTCAATACAACATTTAGGAAGCATTATATGCTTTACATGGTATTAGCTGTATCTTTGCATAGTTTATTGTGGTGAACCACAGCAATCGGTCACTCTTATAACACAGAAAAACAGTAGCTCACACAGCATAGCAATGTGATTGTGAAACCTGTTTTGCAGAGTGGTTTTGTCTGTGCGCTCTTCATAACAAAGAAGTTGTTTTCATGCATTTACTAAAGGCAAAACCCGCTGCTTCTAGATTTACACAGGTGCATTACCTTTTCTCTTGCAGCTATGCACAGAGTATAAGGGTTGACAGGCGTCTGGTGATGTAGTAACACGCCAGACACAGATTCTCCGTCTTTTTCAAGGTGAAATGGTTCATTCCAGTGGCCCCCACTCTTATCGTCTTTATGGCCCGACCCATTAACCATTGTGAACATGATGGACACATCAAGTTCGTAGTCATTCTTATTCTCAATATCCCACACAAACACAGCCACAGGAAGACTGGAGTCCTGAAAAAAGAAAATTGCAATATTGGTATATATACAGTTGAGGTCAAAAGTTTACATATTTTACACCCTGCAGAATCTGCAAAATGCATGCTATTTTTATTTAGTACTGACCTGAATAAGATCTCACATAAAAGATGTTTACATATAGTCCACAAGAGAAAATAATAGTTGAATTTATAAAAATGACCCCATTCAAAAATGTACACCTGATGCTTAATACTGTGTACTTGAATGATCCACAGCTGTGTTTTTTGTTTGTTTGTTTGTTGGTTTAGTGAAAGCTGTTCATGATTTCCTTGTTTGTCCTGAACAGTTAAACTGCCCGCTGTTGTTCTTAAAAATCCTTCAGGTCACACAAATTCTTTGGTTTTTCAGCATTTTTGTGTATGATTGACTGTATGATTTTGAGATCCATCATTTTACACTGAGGACAACTGAGGGACTTATATGCAACTATTACAGAAGGTTCAAACGCTCAATGATGCTTCAGAAGGAAACACAATGCATTAAGAGCCAGGGGTGTAAACTTTTGTACAGAATGTGATGTGTACATTTTTCTTATTTTGCCTAAATATCATAGTTTCTCCCATTTAGTACTGCCCTTCAGAAGCTACAGAAGATACTTACATGTTTTCCAGAAGACAAAATAAGATAAATTTACCCTGATCTTCAAATTCAAAAAGTTTTCACCCCCGGCTCTGCTCAGTACTAAATGAAAAATAACGTTTTGGCTAAATAATTAAGATTTTGCAGATACCACAAACTTTTAACTTCAACTGTATAAAAAGTAATATTCTTAAATATTACCATATTACCAATTTTCCTTTTTTGTTTACAATATAAATATAAATAAAATCAACACTGTGGTTTAAATATCAAACACATTCTAAACAGCTTGTCACCTTGTAGTCGTGAGGAATGACAGGCGACACCTGCCTGCAGGTGAGAGTGACATTCTGCCCAGGCAGGTGGTAGACAGTCCAGGCTCGTGGGTACAAAGCATGGTAAAAGGCGTATTCGCCACAATAACCCCAGTTCCAACCCTGAAGGGTCGGGGGGCGCTCCGTAGACAATACCTGCTGGTATACTGTTTGACCGCCCCTGCGCAGACATACTGTAAACTAAGAGATAGAGAGGGTTAAAATAGATTTCAACTAGGTGAAGGGAAGATGTGAACACCTGTGTATATAACAACACACATAACTGTGTTATGCATAGCAACAGACTTAATGAGTCACTAATTTGATCACAGAGATAAAGTCACAGAGATACTAATCTCCACCTTTCAAATATTCAAGGTTGTGAGATTTTCTAAATGGTTTTAAAAGAAGTCTCACCAAGGCTGCATTTATTTAATAAAAAATACACTAAAACTGTAATGTTTAGAAATATTAGAATTTAAAATAACCGTTTTCTATTTTAATATATTTTAACATTTAATTTATTCTTGTGATGGCAAAGCTGAATTTTCAACATTCATTACTACAGTCTTCAGTGTCACATGATCATTCAGAAATTATTGTAATATGCTGATTTGGTACTCAAAAACTTTAGCAATTTTGAAAAATAGAAAGTAAAAAAAACAAAAAAAACAAACAGCATCATGAATGTCAATACTGTCACTTTTGACCAATTTAAAGTGACGCTGCTGAATAAAAGTACATTTATTTAAAAAAAAAACATATCTTATTGAGCCCAAATTTTTGAACATTTTTTTAAAGCTATTTCATACGATCACACCAGTTCTTTACCTGGTTTGCAATAACGGTTTTGTAGTGGTACATTCCAGGATTTAGTTGCCACCGGCAGAAATCGCCCCTCCATCCACGTGTTATACTGCCTCCACCAATGCCACCGAGAGGAGCACCTGCACATAACGTGTCCTTGGTTACAATGGGTAATTATAAAAGTTCTGTTGCTGCTTTGATGTTTCTATTTGTCTTTGTGCTTACCATAAATTTGTCTCAATGGTAAAGCCCGAAACATATCAATGAAAGGAGCCTTCTTCTCAACCTGGGTCTTTTTGTACCACCATCTCAGATACCTGTTCAGACAAAGCAAGGGAGAATTCATTAAACTATTCTCTCTCCCGGTCACAGGTACAGACTTGAACTGGTAATGTTGAACAGTGAAAATGAGTTTATGTAGTATATCGGTTATGTATCTGTGCAAAAAAAAACAAAAAACACTTTGACTTCTTAAAGGGCTCATGAACTGCTTTTTTTTATTCTTTTGTACTTTTCCCAAGACATCCACTTATAATGTAATCAAGATTTTTACCATCATAAAACCATCATAATGTAGAAGTAACTGGCTATTTTTTGTCCTGTTTTGAGTTGACCCCCCTTCATCAGAACACTCTGTTTGAATAGGTGTGATCGATTGTAGACTCTGAAGTAAGCGCCCACTGCTATGACTGACTAACAGTTGTGTATGTTTGACAGCCTACATTCTTCATGGACACTGTTGTGATTGAAGTTAAAAACTAAAAAATACTAAGTACCTATCAAACGATCTGTAATAACAGACGAAGCAATAGTGACCATGCAATAAAAACAGTTAATCACACTTGTGTCTACTGCAGGGCTGTGTTTAGTCACACTGTTATGCCATAAAGTGGCAGATTCTACAACCTGTTGTTTTGGCAGACTGGCTTCAATATAAGTTGTTTGTAGATTAACAAGAAAGTTTTAAGTTCTGAAACTTGCAGGATGTTTTTATAGTACAATGACCTCTTAAATGTCAAAAGATCATGGGAATTTTGATTTCTCAGTTCATGACCCTTTAAATTGGACTTTGTAGCTTCCCAACAATGATACTTCTAATAATGAACCTCTCTTGCACATATATACACTACATTTCCTTTTAGTCACTCTCAAACCACTGAATCCAACTCATTCTTTCCTGTCTCATTCATTCTCCAGCTATAATGCACACGCAGCTGTTTTCAGTCTTGTTGCACTCAGCACAAGAGCGCCTAGAAACAGAGACTAATTCACACAAACATAAAAGGGCAGATGGCATTATGGGGTTGGCTGAAAAAGCAGGGAATTTTTTTTGTACTGAAGTTTTTCCCAATCAAAATCTCAAAATCTTTGCACATTTATCGCAACTTTTATCTCTCCAGAATTGCTGATTTATTTACAGTCAAACCAAAAACTATTCAGACACCAAATATATATTAATATTTTTTACTAGTGGGTGCAGGACACTATAGTTCATTTATATAAGTGAGAATAGCAAAATGAACTGTGACATATTATACCCAAAAATTCCTAATACAGTGGACTACCAGTAAAAATGATAAAAAAAAATTTGGGACCAAAAATTATTCAGTCACTTTGACCTGACCATGTTTTGTTTAAGTGTTCTTTCTTTATCTGCTAATGCAACCTTTTTAGACCAGAGATTGAACAAAATTAAGCATTGCTTAGAAATTGGTCAACAAATAATGTCATACTAACAGTTGCCTGAATTTTTGCTTGATTGTAATTGATTACATACCTTTCTTTTAAAGTTATCTGACATTATCAACATGAATTTGTTCTGACACAGTTTAACTCAGAGTTCTTGTCAACTTTTATTACCATGTTCTAAACTATAGCGAATAAACTGTGAGAAATGTTGAAGGTGTCTGAATAAATTTAGGTTTGAATGTATTTATTTATGTTTGTTAAGTGAACTGGATTTTTTTTCTGACATGTTATGGGTTAATCACTTGGCAAGTTTATGTTGTATTAAAGGACAATTAAACGAAAATAAAACAATTATTACAAAAATAGTATATATTTTTTTCCCACATTAAAAATTGCAACGTTTACCTATTATGGAGGGTTTCAAATCATGACTGTATATGATTATCATGGATGCTAGTCATGACTCAATGCTAGTATGCTAGCGAGCAATCATGGTTAAAGGTTGGGCAACAATAATACAGTACTCACACACACACACAAAAGGACTGATTGTGCAAATAGAAACATACAATAAAGGTTTATAAAGCTCATGACCGTTTTGTGTCAATCATTAACGTGAAATAAAACAGCACAGGCTATTATTGACTGATATTGACACTGATTAACCAACCTTAGTGGAAAATTCCATGCAGCTCTATTGTCATTTCGGAGACAAATTAACAGTTCATTAACAAATACAACAACAAAATCCAGAATCTAAACCCATGCCAACATCTATAAAGCTGTTTATATCAGGAACATCTAACGGTCCAAACAAAGGGAATCCTTTCACTGAAATTTGTTTGAATAAATATTAGCTATATTGTAACAGTCTAACTAGTCAGAAAGGAAAAACAGCCCCACCTGATCCAGATAAATACACTTGCTACAACGTAACTTGCCTGCAGGTAACCCACAAATGATCAGTTTGTTCAGATTTCTGGTTTAACTAGTATGTGAGATGCAGTGAACACAATGAGTTGTCCTCTTTATCAAGATGTTATCAGTAACCATAAAACACTGGTTGACTAAATAAAGTCACTAAGAACCACGCAGAAGGGTTTAGCAGAAGAAGGGAATGAAAACATATCCGTCTGTGGTCAGAATATAACCACCGAACAATATTTCCTCTTCATGTTTCAACCATACATACTGTTAGTGTAAAAGGCTATTGAGATGAGTAGAAAGGTCTATTTCAGCAGCTTTTGACATGAACATATTATATTCTTTAGTAACTTGTGTTTGCTGTAGATAAAGTAAGAACAAATAAATGAATGACCATGTGAATTTGTTAAACATACCTGACTCCTAAAGAAACATGCTCGATCATGTTGGCCAAAGAGACATCTTTGGCTTGAAATGGTTTCCGCTTCTCTTTGAATTCATGGGCCAGACATATCCGCCAGCCATCCTTGGGGACACCAAATCCAGCTTCTGTAGACACATACCGGCTCATCAGCTCAGCCAGAGACGTGCTGTCATTTAAATCCATAGTCCGGAGCTGTCGGATCACCAGTTCAATTTAAAACCGTAAAAATCAGCTCCCTAAATTCTCTGAAAAACAGCAAAATTGATACAAGTGTTAATGTATATAGGATATTTCCTTTGTTTTAAGGCCAAAGTGATAGATCACTTAAAAGACATCTTGCCTAATGTGTTGTGCAAGCAAGAGTTGAGCTCAAATGTTTGATCTGCATGCAAGGGCAGGTAATCTACATTCGAACGCAAAGTTCACCTGTCATCACCAGGGTGACAGAACGACAGAGTTGGGCTGCCAGCAACAACCACTGGCTGGAAATGTAACCTGATCCTTTTCTTTCTAATTAAATAGCAATAGCTTGCCCTTTCCTTCATTTCACCACCGCTCCAGACAAATCTAACCTATCATTTTTCTTTATGGTACAATTCGCGTGGCCAAATAAATAAAATATCTGTACATCCCCAGCTGGTCCCACATGAAGAGGTCTTGATTACACTTAACAGGGTTCCCACTCTAAGCCAAATGTCAAATTCCCTGACTTTTCCCTGACTTTCACTGATTAAAAAGCTGAATTTCGATGACATATAATGAATGGATCTATTCATTTGCAAGCTTTATTTACAGACGTTTTAAGTACAAAACACACATATACATTACTTTTTACCTGTTAAAAGCACTTTGATATTTTCCTACAGAAATTGATTTATGTTTTTTTATGTTTTCAGAACTGTAACCTAACCATAACAAAAAGTGTGAAACAATGCGATTCTATACAACAAAATGTGTATAGAAAAATTACATTTTGATTAACTGAAACAAAAAACTTAAAGCAACAAACAAAAATCCCTGATGCTCCATGACTTGGACAAAACAAATATAAAACTCCCTGACTTTCAATGTCTGGAATAGGCCTTTTAAAATTCCATGATATTCCAGAAATTCCATGACCTGTGGGAACCCTGACTTAACAATTAAAGTCATACAACAATGTCAGGACATAATCTACTGCACTGAAATGTATTTTTACTGAAATAATAATAAAGAAAATAAAAAAAGTTAAAAAATAATTCAAGGTTCAAGTTCAAGGATTTTTATTGGTCAATGTGTTTACATTGTCAAAGCAATATAGAATTTTTATAAAAATATAAATATCATCAGTGCAATATAAAACCTTTTTATATGAAGGTAACGACAATGTACTTGTAATAGATATATATATAAACCGAGTAAATATATAATGTAAACATCTGAATGATTATAGATGAGTAAATGTAAACAGTAAATTGTTAATTTACAAATATACATTCATATATATATATATATACATTCATATATATATATATATATATATATATATATATATAATGTAATATACATAAATATAACTAAATATATAATTGCAGCACCATTGCAGAATAATGCTTCAAGATGCCATAATGTCCAATATTCTTTACACCCTTCATCATCGCCACGCTATAAAACTTCTAACTTCTGGCCACTTATGTCATATTTGCTTTTATATTGTGCAAGCATAATTAATGTTCTTCCCATTGTTATCGTCTCATCCACACTATCCAGCATAGTAGTGTAAATCTCTCTTACCCTTGCCTCCAATACCACCCTGGTGTCTGCGTGTCAGCGGCGAGATGCACTTGTTTCGACGCTCGTCAGCATGACTATGTCAGTAGAGCCATCCGGTGTTCCTAAGGCTTCTGTTCCACCTTGTTGAGGTTGGATCTTGAAAAAAAAAATTCAAGTGAACGGCAAAAACTAAGTTGTACAGACGAAAGCATGTATATAGTATTTATAAGCTTCCTTAAGTAAAAAAAACACATTTTATGATTCAGAACAGCACATCGCTATCTCTTAATGATGAACTGGTCAAAGCCAGAGATCAATTTCCCAATCCCACTGACACAGCAGCACAGTAGGGCCTTCTGTCGGCATATACCAACCAGATCATTCCCGGGGAGGTAATGTACAAAAGAGTGTCGTCGTTTCAGTATTTTCCAAAGAAACACAAACCTTTTTTCTGTATCAATTTTCTCTCATTAGCCAGCTCTTGACCATTTAAACTATTAAACTTTACATTTCCCTTAACTATTTTCTTCTGAGGAAACCCTACCACCCCCGTTGTGATTTTGGATGCGACTTTTACGTCACATTTGCCACGAAGCCAAGGATCGTGTTCACTCGTTCATTCGAATTGGTTCTTTTGAACAGTTCATTTTAAAGAATCATTTTAAAAGCGATTCACTAATTCGTGTCGTGATGTTGCTTACCGTTTACGTTTCTGTTTTTAGATTAACGTTTTAAAAAAATCTTTGCTAGTCGTTGGTTTTAACGATGGCAATTTTGTTAAAAAGTGGGGAAAAAAAAACATAATTTTCTGCCAAGAACTGTAAATAAATATAAATATCTCTTAATGTAAATGCGATGTTGATGCAATCTTAATGTTATCTAAACTTGTTTTTGGAATAATAATTCTCGGTCTGTTTATTGATAAAGTTTTTACGACCATCTTCTGGGTTCTCAAATTGTTTGGACTGACTGGCGAACAAATCGTTCAAACAGCGAACATCTTGAATTGATTCACTGAAACGAATAGACTCATAAGAATAATTCGTTTGAGAATTGGACATCGCTATACCGGAGTTATGAAAAAGAAATGACATCTTGTACTTTCCCATGATATGTTTTACTGAGTAAATTAAAATAATATGCATAACAAAGATTTTCTCAAGTCTAGTTCAATGCCATGGCATCGTTTGTTGTGGTATTTATGAATGTAGAGTGAGCAACGTTTGGAAAAACTCAGGGAAACCTCATAATGGCCAAGAAAAGTCTCCGGTTGTTTTGTTTTTAAGTTGCTGGAGCGTCGCCGGCTACAGATTTCTTTTAACTTCTGTGTTTAGGAATACGACGTAGAAAAAAATCGACGGGAAGAAAAAAAAAGAAGGACCTTCGAGGTATCGTAAGGATATCAAATAAAAGAATGTTATGACTTCCTGCTAGTGTAGTAAACATTCGTCGTTGTGTCAAGCTGCAGGAGGCAAATATAATTTACATATTAGCTGCTCCGTAGCTACGTTGCAGTTTAGCATATATTTTCATACCAAAGGCAGATTAATTAGGAGAGGCTTGTTTCAATACCTGTGCCGCTGCTTAAAAGAATAAGTTCAAATAAGTTCTCAAACGAATATATCCTCCACAGTGCATGACCTAATGTTACTCTCTAAAAAAAAAAAAAAATCTGAAAAAAATTGTTAGTCTTAGCTGGCCTCCTGGTTTGGAAAACCACTCTAAAATCAACAAACCAACTTGTCTAGGCTGTGAGGCCAGAAAACTACCTTAGGCTGGTTCTAATTTTTTTTTTTTTTTTTTTTTTCAAAATCAACAATAATTAAGTGTTTTGCTATAACCTTTCTGTTTTTCTCAGATGATTGAGGTTGTGGCTTCAATGGCACGAGGGCCTGTGTTTTTGGCCGGGGAGGTTTTAGAGTGTCTTATAACCTTCACAAACCCTATGTCACATCTGTCTACATCTGCCAGCAGGTAAAGAACCCTGTAATCAGCATAAACAAATTGACAGTGTTTCTTTTTTGACCTCTCCCATTCTCTCTCTCTCTCTCTCTCTATATACACACACACACACACACACACACACACACACACACATGCATACATAAGTGCTGTCAGTCCTAATTAAGTCTGTTCATCTTCCACAGTGAGATGCTGGCCTGGGCCAGTGCTCAGATCCACTGCCAGTTCCATGCCAGCGAGAGTCGTGTGGCTCTTCCCACTCAGGGCACCAAGCAGGACGTCCAAGCTGAGAGCGACACTGTACTTATACCAAGCAGAGGTGAAGCATAAGCAGCGTATCTCAGACTAGATTTGTTTGTAATTTTATAAGATGAAGCGAGCAGAATCAAGATCAAGATGTTTCTCTGTAATGATCATATTTAAAGTGTTGGAATTTGACAATGGATTGCATGTTAAGTCACCTTTATTTATACATAGCAGTTTATCCAACAGAGATTGTTTCCAAGCCGCTTCACAGTATCAAATTCAGTGATAAGCAGCTTTGTTGAAAACAACAGTGTCTTTAGTCAGCTTCAATCAGTTAACTGTTCATTCAGGTCAGTAACCGTGTCGATGTTGCAAAATTTGTCAATTTGTTTCAGCTGTAAAGCAGCTCTACAGAAGACAATAGTTTCATCATCCAGCTCAATTCAGTTCAAGTTTTGTTCTTATCCGACAGTAACAGCACAGTCAAATGTCACATGTAGGAGTTGGTGTATTTAAAAGCAGTACGAACATTTTGAATGAGTTTTAAATGAGTTTGAGCAAATGCTGTACTAACAGCAGATGTTCAAGTGGTGAAAACTGGAAATAGTTCTGTTGTTGAGGATGCTGTGCTTGCAAAATACACAATAATGCACTATAAAATAACCATCTACATTAAAATATTTTAAAATGTATGAAAGGTTATCCACCATGAAGTACTGTACCTGAAAGTATATACAGTTGAAGTCAAGAGTTTACATACACCTTGCAGAATTGCAAAATGTTAATTGTTTTACCAAAATAAGAGGGATCGTTTTTATTTAGTACTGACCTGAATAACATATTTCACATAAAAGATGTTTACATATAGTCCACAAGAGAAAATAATAGTTGAATTTATAAAAATAACCCTGTGCAAAAGTTGATTCTTAATACTGTGTTGTTACCTGAATGATCCACAGCTGTTTTTTGTTTAGTTGTTTTTTTTGTTTTTGTTTTTGTTTTGTTTTTGTTAAGGGATAGTTGTTCATGAAGCCCTTGTTTGTCCTGAACAGTTAAACTGCCCGCTGTTCTTCAGAAAAATCCTTTAGGTCCTACAAATTCCATGCTTTTTCTGTATTTTTGTGTATTTGAACCTTTCAACAATAACTGTATGATTTTGAAATCCACCTTTTCACACTGAGGACAACTGAGGGACTTATATGCAACTATTACTGAAGATTCAAATGCTCACTGATGCTTCAGCAGGAAACATGGTGCATTAAAGCCAGGGGGTGAAACTTGAAGATCAAGATAACTTTAACTTATTCTGTTGCCTGTGGAACATATAAGTATCTCCTGTATCTTTTAAAGGGCAGTACATAAAATATATATTTAGGCAAAATAAGAAAAATGTACACATCTTCATTCCGTTCAAAAGTTTACACCCCTGGCTCTTAATGCATCGTTTTTCCTTCTGAAGCATCAGTGAGCATTTGAACATTTTGTAATAGTTTCACGAGAGTCACTCAGTTGTCCTCAGTGTGAAAAGATAGATCTTAAAGTCATACAGTCATTGTTCTCTCATTTTGGTCAAATAATGCAGATTCTCATTTTGCAGATTCTGCAAGGTGTATGACTTTAACTGTAAACATGCAAAACAATCTGCCAAACTCACAAACGTAGTTAACTGGGGAAAATGCAAAGCTTTGCAAATGTCAATGAAATGAATCAGAAACCCTATACATTTCAAAAAAACACTGAAGATGGCTGACTAAGCACTTAGTAAATTAAATAGTGAAATGATTGCAACTTGTCACAGATTTACTGTTAACACTGTGGGCTGAACACTTGTCGACATCTTGTTATAATCGTTCTATTTGTTTGGTGTTGAATTGTGCCGTTCTTATCACAGTATAAGCCAAATACTTTGAATCTGTCAAAAAGTGACTTGTGATGAGGATTAGACAGCGGGCAGCTTTAATTTACACAGCTCTGTGTGATCTCAGATTTATTCACAGGAAACCTCTTAATTTTGGAGCAGGGATTTAGAGGAGAGATTTCACGATTTCCCTGTTTCTTCATTGATCCAGGTGAACGCGGGCAATGTGTGCTGGACACGCCACCTAAGATCTTGTTCTGTGACCTTCGCTTGGATCCTGGAGAGAGCAAGACCTGTAAGAAGCTGAATATAAACCAGACACAGATTCAGTCACATTTAACTTTCTGTCTAAATTACTGTTTACATTTTTCTTTTAATAAGTGCTTATGTTGCTTTGTTTGCACAATCACAACAACAGTAATAAGAATGAACTCCTTAATCAGTTCAGAAAAAACTAATTCCTCATGACCCAGATGTTGTTGATATAGTACTAAAAACTGGTTTATGGAAACGGTTCATCAAAACCAACATTCAGCTGGCCAAAGTTTAGCTGTTTAGTCATGTAATTGCACATTATGCCTGGCTAATATCATTCTGAACTACAGGAGACAGTCACATATGTGAAGCAGGTTTCTCTTAGATTACCACTAAATAATGTTTCCCCTCATTCAGATTCCTATAGTGAGGTTGTGCCTACTGATGGTCCGCCGAGTTTCCGGGGTCAGGCAGTGAAGTACGTGTACAAGCTCACGATTGGCTGCCAGCGAGTCAACTCACCCATCAAGTTACTGCGAGTCCCTTTCAGAGTTCTAGTGCTTCATGGTAGGAAGACAAATGGTCTCCTTCTCCTGTTTGTATAAACTGTAGTTTCCATTTTAGCTTTGTTCATTCAAAGCAGAGGCTAATTTTCAGCGAACTGCATTTGAGATGCACCATTCATTTTTTATTACTTTTTTTTTTATTTTTGCACCTCAAGAAATGTGTAATCTTTTTAGAAATGTGTGACAAATATGTCTCTGGATAGTGTGTGTCCACAGTGTAAGAAAATGTTCTGTTGCAGGCATGCCAGAGCCTCCGTTCCCCCAAGATGAGGAGGTGGCTCCCTCAAACCCCTTCCTGGAGGAGGAAGAAGGAAGCAGGAGAGATACAAGACCACTAGAAAGAGCTTTGGACATGCTAATGATCACCACCTCACGTCGATGCCCATGTGCGTGAGAGATTGTGGAAAGGCTTGTGTCTTTGAAAGAATCTGTATTTGTCATTTATCATTTCTTATATATTGTGGTCCTCTGCTCAGATTTGAATTCTGTGTCAGTTGTGAATATGGTAATGACCACATGCATTTCCTTCGCAGATATGTTCAACATCACAAATGTGCGGGGAAAGGTGGCTAAGTTCTGCATCTTTAAGACTGTGTACAGGCTCGGGGAAGATATTATTGGCACATTCACATTCTCAGAAGGGGATATTCCATGTATACAGGTATAGTGTTACAGGTCAAAAGTTTAAAGTCAGTATGTTTTTCTTTTTTGCACTAGTGTAAAAATTATGCTTCAGAAATCAATCTAATATGCTATTTTGGTGATCAAGAAAATGTTTTGTTAATTAATTATTTTGAAAACGGAGAATACTTTTGTGTGCAAACAACCGTTGCTGTCAGATGGACTATTTGGTAAGATTTTACAATAAGGTTCATTAGTTAACTACATTAGTTAACATGAACTAATAATAATGAACTAATAAAAATAATGAACTGCACTTATACAGCATTTATTAATCTTTGTTAATGTTCATTTTAACATTTATTAATACATTATTCAAATCTTGTTAACATTAGTTAATGCACTGTGAACTAACATGAATAAACAACTGTATTTTCAATAACTAACGTTAATAAAGATTAGCAAATACAGTAACAAATGTATTGCTCATGGTTAGTTCATGTTAGTTAATACATTAATTGATGTTTAACTAATGAACCTTATTGTAAAGGATCAATGTCCTTACTACCTTTCTAGGCCTTTGAACGTGTTAGTTGCGTTACTGTCTATGCAGGGTCAAAAATCTCTCAGATTTCATCACAAATTTCGTAATGACTGAAGGTCTTACAGGTTTGGAACTACATTAGGGCAAGTAATTAATGACAGAAATTTCATTTTGGGGTGAAATATCCCTTTTAATATTTTTGTGAAAAAAAAAAAAATTCAGAGTTATTTAATAAATAAAAACTGTGAAAGAACAGTATCTATTTGATATAAAATTCAAATGAATGCGAAATGCGAACTGTCACATTTGATCAATTTATCCTTGGTGAATAAAAGTGTTAATTTAAAAAAAAAAAAAAATCTTAATGATCACAAATTTAGAGAATGTAAATATGTCATGAAGCGCTTCTGGAATATTCATGTGTATTTATATCTGCTCAGTATTCAGTAAGTCTGCAAAGTGAGGAGGAGGTCCAAGAGCAGTACCAGAGACGTCCCGGCCAGGCTGTCAGTGTCACTGGTCATGGCCGACATTTGGAGTCCTGCTTGCACACAGCCTCCAGCCATTTCTCTCTTCCTGTACCCCTCAACGTCACACCAGGATTTACCACAGATATAGGTTAGAAATCCTTCACTCATAAAAAAGTTGTATGTTGAAAGTTTCATAATGTAGCTCTGGTTAAATTATTGGTCTATACCTGAACCTGGAGATTTAAATTTGTTATTAGTAAAAAAAAAACACTGATTAGTTAACATTCTCATTCTGTGATTTTTTTTATTCTCTTCTCCAGTGACGTTAAGATGGCGTCTGCATTTTGAGTTCGTAACAGCACGGGAGCCAGTGGAGGCACCGGTGGTTCTGCAGAATCAGTCGGAAGTCACAGTATGGACTGGGGCAGAGCATGTGGATGTGGACACCTTCAGTTGGGACCTTCCAATTAAAGTCCTTCCCACAAATCCCACGCTAGCTTCTTATGTTTCACAGTTTACAGGGACAAACAGCATCAACATTTGAGCTGTGTTTGTATTTGTGCAGGGAGATCATAAAACTAATGAGTTGTTGTTATTGTTGTTGTGAGATGTCTTGTTATCAGTCTATTTTAAATTTAAAGGTGGCTTTTATTTGGAGTTGTTTTATTGGTTTTTATCTTTTGCTGTGCAATGAGATTCTTTAAGCTGCTTTACATTTCAGCCTTGACCAACAGACTGCATTACCTCTTGTAATGTAAAGATTTTCTGTATTTATTGTCTGTATTTCATTTGTATGCTCCACACTGTAATGACAAATGGATTCTATTGTATTTCAATTCTCTATTACAAGGTATTTTGTACCATTTCTCTATATGCAAACCATAATTGAATAAAACTGTTATTGAGTTATTTTTAGCTGCGGGCTATGTGGACTACAATATGTCCTGTATCTCTGCTGTAATTCTAACAAAGCTGCTTGTATTAAAACTTTATGAACAGAAACTGAGTTTTGATAGATTAATACATAGGCCTATATAGATTCATAGTATGTTTATGATAGGTTTATAAACCACTAATGATTCCTGCAGTTTTAAGAGCTGACTGTTCTTAAAATATAAAAAAAGTTAGGTAATAAGGGGGGTAAATAAATATGTTTTCAGTTTACATCTTGATTTTGTATTTATTAGCATTTTAAATTATAAGTATAGAGTTATAATCATTTATTAATTTGTAATAATCATTTGTCACCCTGGACCACAAAACCAGTCATAAGTAGGCAGCACAGGTATATTTGTAGCAATAGGTCAAGATTATCGTTAGTAAATCATTAGGATATTAAGAAAAGCACAAGTCATTGGTGTTTGGTCTGAGTTTAAAGTCACAGGTGTTCAGCTGGAATTAGGACTTGGCTTTATGCAGGCCAGTCAAGTTCTTCTACACTGACTGAGTCAAACATTTCTCTATGAACCTTGCCTTATACACAGAAGCATTGTTTATAAGTTGAATAAAAAAGGGTCCTGTACAAACTTTTGCTATAAATTTAGAAGGACACGATTCCATATGCTTAAACATTAAGATTAGTACTCACGGAAATTACTAAAGTAATCAAACCTGTTCTGCAGTATAGTGTATATGAAAACCTCATTTGTGATTAGTAATATACATAGCTAAGAACTTCATTTGGACAACTTTAAAGGCGAATTTCTCAATATTTAGATTTTTTTTGCACCCTCAGATTCCGGATTTTCAAATAGTTATGTCTCAGCCAAATATTCTCCTATCCTAACAAGTAACGTAAAAAAAAGTATAAATCTCATTTTTTAATTGACCCTTATGACTGGTTTAGTGGTCCAGGGTCACATTTGTTGATTTGAATATTTTCAAGTCATCCTGTGGCCCCCTTGAAAGTTTGCTGAGGCCCTTGAGAACCACTGTACTATCCTATTTTTTTTTTTTTTTTTTTTTAGAAATTAAGAGAGATTTAGATGATTTCCCTTTACATATTTATTAAAGTAAATTGTAAATATGAGACAAACAGTTACATATTACTACGCAGATTTTTTACAATAGTGCATAAATGACTAAGGAAAACGAATTAAATCAAAACATTGCTTTTCCCATGAAGAGGTTTTCATTGCTGCAACAATTTAATGGGTAATACACTTTCAGTTTTGTTCTCAGAGCTTAAAAGCATCTCGGCTACTGAGGGAATGAACTGTAAAAGAGACAATAACAGTCCATAAAGTGCTAATATTTAGTGTTATAGTTATAATAACATGGTAGAATAAGCACAAATTAATATACACAATGCACATTCCATACAAACAAAAAGAACAACTGATCTTTCCATCACTCCAATACATTGTTCATTCATTCCCTACAAGCTATACTTGTCAAACCACTTCCTATCTTCCTTTAAATTGAGAACTTATGCTTAGGTTATGTTTTGAAATTACAGTTGCTATAGGATTAATATTAGCTGACAGGCAGGTGATTCTTGGTTTGAAGGCTTCCTCCATGCTAACCTTCTAGTTTCATGTTGAGTGATCCATGTCTTGGATCAATATTGTTTTCTTCTCCAGGAATGCAGGGCAGGCGGGGATCAGAGGTCATCACCAGCGTGACCTGGCAGGTCAGAGATTCAACTCGAACTTCACACCAGGGAGGAAAGTCCACAGGCTGATGCACCCTGTAATTGAGCAATTAATTTAAATACAAATGAAAATTAACTACTTTAAGTACAAAACTAAATCGTACACACTTTATAATAGGGAGTTTCACAGTGATGCCATAAGAATCCCAAAGAATCTTTTAGTGAACAGTTCTTAAAGGAACCAATTATAATAAACATTTGAATAATCTAAAGAGGATTTTTAACTATAAAGAACCTTGTGTGCAATGGAAAGGTTCTATGGTTTATTAAAGGTTCGAAATGGAACCATCACTGCCAGTCAAAAACATTTATTTTCTAAAGTGTACTTTTGGTTACAATGCACCAAAACATTCCATTAGAGAAATGAATGCAAGGTGCTTCTTACGTTTCGCAGCATCCCACTCCCACAGGGTGCAGGCAGGTGCACTGCACACAGCCCTGCTCCATCCAGCTCTCCCCCATAGAGTACTGCTTCCCATCATACTCACAGAGAGCTGTGAAGAGAGACATTGAAGACACTTAAGATCAATCTCCTCAAGTCTTGAGAAAGCCTAATCCACAAGTGGATTTCCAAATAAACCTGATTTAGAGTGAATATCATGCGACGGGACACCTAGTCTCACCTTGAGAGTTGAAGTGGCACTGCATCGGTGCTGCTGAACATTTCATCCACACCAAAGAGGCCATGAAGATCATCACTGCACCATTTCTCGCCATGGGACCCATCTCAGTTGTTTGATCGCCCTCTGAATCGTTCTCTCCTCTTTCGCACCTCCATTTATACCCCCTTGCATTCATGGGGACGGGTGTTGAGGAGTGGTTTACCCCCTACCTGAGGTGTGTTTCTGGGGTGGGGGCAGGTTAGTTAGGCTGTTTGAGGGGGGTGTGCAAAGGAAAAAGCTGTGGCTTGGCACCACTTGCTTTTTCTCTCTGGTGATTGCCATTCTCCGCTCCACTGGGCATGACCCTGAAAAACTATAGAAAATCTGACACATCCTGGGATGACTAAGAGAGGTGGGGAAGAGAGCTAGAGAGCAAGCGAGAGCAAAAAAGTTGACACGAGACAGCATGCAGAACAAATATGGATAACATGAGTCGCCAATTAAAGATATCAGCCCTACATTTTGACCAACAAAAAAGGCCTAAATTTATCTAATATTATGATGCTGGCTTCAAAAATATAAAACTTTCCATCATATCCAGTTTTTTAGCAAAATATGATTTCAAAAAATATTTTTTAATTTTATTTATGCTGTTCAAAAATGTGGGATCAGTAAGACTTTTAATGTTTTTAAAGAAGTCTTTTAAAGAAGTTTCATCAAAAATTGCTCATCAAAGTTTCATTTATTTAATCAAAAAAAAAAAAAAAAAAGTAACACTATGAAATATTATTTAAAATAACAGTTTAATATACTTTAAAATAGAATTTATTCCTGTGATGCAAAGCTGAATTTTCAGCATCATTACTCCAGTCTTCAGTGTCACACGATCCTTCAAAATTCTAATATGCTGATTTATTATCAAACTGTTGTGCTGCTTAATATTTTTTTGGAACTAGTGATACTTTTTTCAGGATTCTTTGGTAAATAAAATATTAAAAAGAACAGCATTTATTTAAAATACAAATCTTTTCTAACACTATAAATCTTTACTATCACTTTTTATCAATTGAACACATTCTTAATAAATAAAAGTATTAATTTCTTTCAAATAAAGAAAGAAAGAAAAAATCACAGACTCCAAACTTTGAATGGTAGTGTATATTGTTACAAAAATATTTCTATTTTAAATAAATACTGTTCTTTTAAAGTTTTATTCATCGAAGAATTCTTAAAAAGTTAAATAAATAAATAAAAATAAAATAGAAAATATTAAGCAGCACAACTGTTTCCAACATAATAAATCAGTTAATAAATCAGCATATTAGAATGATTTCTGAAGCCTTGTGTGACACTGAAGACTGGAGTAATGATACTGAAAATTCAGCTTTGCATCACAGGAATGAAACCTTTATTTAACATTTTTCTATATTTTTAATCTAATAAATGCAGCCTTTATGAGCAGAAGATACTTCTTTAGAAACATTACAAATCTTACTGATCCCAAACTTTTAATCAGCAGTGGCATATGTGTAAGATTTAATCCTCTTATCAAAATAACAAAAGTGGTCAAATGCCAAATGTTTTAGTTTTAATGACAAAAAGAAATATTGAAAATGTAATCTAATTTACAACCTGCAAAGGAGTGGGAAAATATGTTCAAATATTACATTTAATGTCAAAAAAGTTCACATAAACACAAGTTTATAAATAAAACCTTTTCCCCCAACAAAATCTGTAATTTTCTGTCACTTGTTGGGTGTAGTAAAACACTCACAGATGTAACAGAAAAGAAAACATCTGGCACGTTTGCATTTTCTTCTGTCACTGGTCATAACTCTAACCTTGAAATCAGAATTAGGCATTAATTAATGTCTTCAGAGTCATTCATACATGTGAATTGAACAAATAGTTGTAATCTGGCTCAAAGTAGGAAAGGAATCATGTCATGTGGGAGATATATATAGGATTTTATACAGCAATTGATATGATAGCATTAAGTTTATTGTCAGATATCACCTCAGAAGCATCCTGAGGGTGGTCAGCTGGTGGTTCTCAACATCAACAAATGGTTACTAGGGGATCTTCAAACACACAAACACAGGCATCCATCGCAACTGTGGTCCTCAGGTTGCAGTGACCCTTGTCTGCTTCTTTGGACTGAGCTCATGTCGATGATGTCATGGCCGTGGTGACCTCACGTGGGCCTGGTCCAGCTGAAGATGTTCATGAGCAGGAGGAAGCTCGTAAAGGCAGAATTGGACGTTTATTGCACAACTGCTGCAGGTGTGTGTGTGTGTTTATGACCAGAGAAGATGAAGATGTAATATTCCTGAACTGCTTTTTTGTTTTTGAGGAAGGATCCTAGGTAGGTGACGAGCGCGAGGGATTAGGCTTTGAGCGAATGCCGGGAAGGTAACGCTCTTTGAGCCAGAACCAAACATTACATACTCGTTCACACATTAGCTCATCTCTCGTCATCTTTGCTATCAAGACGGAAAGATTTGCGATAGAAGAAACAGGCATTTTCCAAGGAGGCCCTGGGGTACCGCAAAGTCTGTTTGTAGCATTCACGCCTGTGTCACCCCACAGTAGTCTGAAAGGTGTTGAAAGCTCCTTCCTGTGTACTGCATGTTGTACTACTGCTCTATGGCTCTGGCGAGCGCATCAGTTTGGACGAAGTGACTCACAGTCTCTCCTTTGCTCTGGCCGTGCATTCTGACCGTGTTCCCTTCTGCTTGAACGTTAGAAACTGGTGTCGTATTTAAACATTTCCGCCTCATAGGACATGATTTGTGTCCAAAAGGAGCAGAAACTTTGCCAAAAGGCCATTGGGCAGAAGTTCTCAATTTTTGGTTGTCAGTTAATTTTTGGTTATTGTCGTTAAATGGAATAAGTAACTAAAAGCGCTGTTATGAATAAGTCTATTCAACAGGTACACTTGATTTTTGGCAGCACATTTCTTGATTTAATGGTAAACCTTAGCCACTGTTTCCCAGTTTATGTCGTATGTTGCCATCTGTAATGCAATTCTAGGAAAATAAGATTATTTGCCCAGAACAGCATTTTAAGAAATAGGTATGAGAGTTTTATTGCTGAGAAACTACGAACAAGTGCCCTCCATTAATATTGGCTCATTGGAAATGAGCAAAGGTGGCTGTGAAAATAAATCTGCATTGTTTATACTTTTGATCTTTCATTCAAAAATTCTAACCTGCCCCTGAAGTAAAACAAGTGGTGAGAAGTTCATGTTGGTTACAATTATTGGAACCCAATTGCAACGTCGTTTCTCTCAAGATAACAGCTTTGAGTTTTTTCCTATAATGCCTGATGAATTTGGAGAAAACCTGACAAGAGATCAGAAACCACTTTTTTTCATACCGAATCTTTCCAGATCCTTCAGATTTCTAGCTCCATGTTGGTGCTTCTTCTTTTCAGTTCACCTCACTCACTTTCTATAGGGTTCAGGTTAGGGAACTGGGACGGCTATGGCAGAAGCTTCACTTTGTGCTCAGTGACACATTTTAGTGTTGATTTTGATGTTTGTTTTGGATCACGGTCCTGATAGAAGATCTAAGAATCTAACAGAAGCAGTCTGGTGGGCACCATCTGGTGGGTTTGCTGCCAAAAAAAAGGCAGTTTCATCTTTTTTTTAGTTTCATCTGACTATAGAAGCCAGTCCTGTTTGAAGTTCCACTTGTCTTGTCTGACAACTGAATATGCTGGCGTTTGTTTTTGGATAAGTGAGAAGGATTTTTTTTTATTTCTGACCCCAAGACTCAACTAATCTCTGCAATTCTCCAGCTGTGATCATTGGAGAGTCTATAGTCACTCAAACTTTCCTCCTCACCATTCATTAGGACAGATTTGTAACATTTTTAGTTGATTGGAACTTCTTAATGATTGCCCTGATGGTTGAAATGGGGATTTTCATTGCTTTAGTTGTTTTCTTACAGCCACTTTCTATTTTGTGAAGCTCAAACTATTTTGTTCAGCACATCAGAACTATATTCTTTGGTTTTACTCCTTGTGATAGATGATTAAGGGAATTTGGACTTTTGTGTTCCTCATATCTATAATCATGTGGGACAGGAGGTCATGGCTAGACAATGTCATGCACCTAGTCACCCTGGTGTGCTAAAAAATGTAAATATGAAAGCAAATATACTTCAGAGATATTTCACTCATAAGAATTTCTAGGGGTGTCAATAACTGTTGCCAACATGCATTGGAGAAAAAACATTTATTTCATATTGTGAGTTTCCTCCCACTTTCAGTTGTTTTTCTTCAATAAGATTTGAAAGATCAAAAAGATTAAACATTATTATTATTAGTAATTTTCACAGCCACCATTGCTCATATTTAACAAGGGTGCCAATATTAATGGAGGCACTATATATTAAAATGGAACTGGGTTTTATTATTCATATGCAACTATTACAGAAGGTTCTAATGCTCACTGATGCTCCAGAAGGAAAAACTATTCATTAAGAGCCAGGGATGTAAACGTTTAAACAGAATAAAATGTGTACATTTTTCTTATTTTACCTAAATATTATATTTTTTATTTAGTACTGCCCTTCAGAAGCTACAGACGATACTTATGTTTTTTTTTTCCAGAATATAGATAGATCTTAAAATCATACAGTCATTGTTGGAAAAGTTTAAAATACACAAAAATGCTAAAAACTAAAGAATTTGTGGGATCTGAAGGATTTTTCTAAAGAACAGCAGGCAGTTTAACTCTTCAGGACAAGCAAAGGACTCATGAACAACTAAAATCAATAAAACACACACACACACACACACACACACACAGCTGTGGATCATTCAGGTAACAACATAGTATTAAGAATCAAGCATATGTAAACTTTTGAATGGGGTAATTTTAAATTTTTTTGTAATTTTTGTAAATATTATTTTCTCTTGTGGACTATTAAACTAAACGTCTTTTATGTGAAATATCTTATTTAGGTGAGTACTAAACAAAAAATAACATGCATTTTCTATTATCCTTCCTGTTTTGGTCAAATAATTAACATTTTGCAGATTCTGCAAAGTGTATGTACATTTTTTACCTCAACTCTAAGCATTGTGAGCCTCACATAGTACTCCATTCCATTTGCTATTGATTTTACAGAAATATTTCAGGTTAGTTTACAATTAATTTAAACGTACCTACCATGTGCAGTGCACAGAATTCAAACTGATCATACCTGCAAATATGTAATCCATCATATGAGCAATTATTGATGGGTCATAAGCAGTTCCTGAATACAAAAGTTAAGGCCTGCTAAGGTCTAGCCAGTGGAAACCTTCATCATCCCAAGAGTGCAGCTGCCCTTTGGCTTCAACTCAAAGGAATGTGGCTTTAAACTTGGGAGCAAGGAAGCAAAGCCCCCTCTGTGAGTGTTCGGAACACATGAGGGGTGGCAATGAGCCTTATCCTCTTTAACAGCTCTTGGGTCCCGAGTGGAGGATGTAATGGACTGCGGTCCTGTTCTGTTGTGCAGTCTGACTCATCACCATTTATTATATAACCACACACTAATGTGCAGGGGGGACCTAAGTTTGAACTAAGATTTAGGATGCAAGTGATCTAATGCCAAGCTGCCAGCGAATGTAAATTAAAAGCGAGAACAGCTTGTTTTCTTAGTCATTTTATTGGCTTGATTTTTTTTCTGCCTTCACAAATGAGGGCAAGGAACACACTTGTGATGAGAGATGAGGTTTTTAGGAAGTACAACCTATTTTGGTGCCTATATACACAAACGCACCAATAAAATGTTCATTGCATTGGAGAACATAGTTGGAGAAAATTGTGTTCATGCACCCAAAAGACAGATAGCAATTGCAAATGACTTGTCCACCTGATGTGCAGAATGGCCGACAAAGGCCAGAACCTACTGGTTTCACAGGAGATCCAACAATTGCGAAGTGAGTTGAGTGCAATATATAAACATTTGTTATTATTTTGTCATTGTTGTTTTGTTTTGCTAATTTCTTAATAGACCACAATGGAAGCAGATTAAAGGTATATTTTTTAATTGGATTTATAAAATGCAGTATACAATTAAACAAACTGAACATATTTAAATAAATAAAACTATTATAAAAGCGTTTTAGTAAAAAATAAATAAACAAATAAATCTATTCAGTACGGCGACATGTCTTTTTCAGTTTAAACTCACTGCAAATCATTGTACTCATTGTACAAATAATATGCTATTCAAGAGGACTTTTAAACGCCTTACGAAATTTGTCCTATTTTACTATCCGTTCTTGAACCAAACAGGAAGCCAACGAGGTTCACCAGACCAAAGAAGCCAATTCTAAACCGTTCAGTCTATTCAAGTCGCTGCGGTTATCGAACGATTTGACATCGATTATTTACGTCTGGTTACAATGTTTTCCTTTCTAAAACGGACGCGATGAAGCCCTGGCAGATGTTTATTTCAACTTTACTATTGTCTTAAATTAAGACTGACAGTATTTTTGACCGGCCATATTGGTTTTCGTTAATCAGGCAGAGTTATATCAAGAATATAAACTGTTGCGAAAATCAAAAGTTCCAGCAGCTAGCAGATCCACTGCAGGATATAGGGCCTGCAGTTTATCTCCCACCTCCTGTATCTACATTTTTTTTCTTTTATATGCGTTTTGTTGTATTCACTACGGTTTTTTCATAACACTTCATCAGTTACTGAAGATGGACACAGACAAATTTAACTACGTGTATAGTTGCGATCTGGACATAAACGTCCAGCTGAAAATGTGAGTATGTTTTTGGACCTTAGTCATTGTTTTGATTGCAGAACTGTCAAACCAGCAGAATGTCAGCAGAGGCTGAATAACAGCCACACACATCGCACGTATTATTTAAAGATGCTATGTATCATATAATCAGAGTACAAAATGTAGTGCACCTAATAAGTAAATGTAAAGAAGAGGAATTTTCCTTCCACGATTACTAATCAAAGCGTTGTTTATGCGATGTTTACCAAAGCGAGCATGGCAACACTGTGAGTCAGATGTATTAACACGAGTCCAGCGAGAGCTTTTGTGTTTTAGGGCTGTCATCAGTCTATTGACATCATTCTCCTTTTGCCCTCGATCTTAACGAGTCTCTGTCCGTGTACGCGTGGGTCATAAATAAAGATCATAAATGGTTCTTTTGACCCGCGAGTGATGCTCATAATGGAATCTGTTTCATTTCGCTGTGCGTGTTGTATTACGTTACGTTAGAACAGAAGGAAGGAATCCCGTGGTGCAAGTAAGCATACTTGCGCAAGACCGCATCATAGGATGGTGACTGTAAAAACCAAACTGCATGGACAAGAGTTGTCACCATGTGAAGCAGCTGGAATAACCAGATGATTCGGCGGTCCTGACCTTCTTGAAAAGGACATGTAGTAAAAAAAAGTAATTCATCGAAAAGTTTTAAACAACTTCTCAAATATGAAAGTGCGTATTGTGTATTTAGTGCGTATTTTACCTTCACCAAGCAGACGCACGCAAACGAGCACGTGCAGCATCGGACACATCAACAAAATTCACGTTCCTGTACATTTACAATACCGTTCATAAGTTTGTGCGATTCTATTAAAAGAAAATGTGTACTTTTATTCAGAAAGTATGCATTAAATTGTTAATTAAAAAAATACACAACCGGTCAAATACAGTAAAAAAGCAGTAAGATTTTTAAATATTTTTTTTTAGATAAGTCTCTTCTGCTCGCCAAGCCTGCATTTACTAGATCCAAAGTACTGCAAAAACCGGTAAAATCAGAAATATGTTTGATGTTTAAAATACCTGTTTTCTGTTTGAATATATTTCAGAATGTAATTTATTGATTCTTCGGAAATCATTGTACTATTTTGATTTGCTGCTCAAAAAATAGAGCTGAACAGCATTTATAAATGGTATAGTGTATAATGTTAATGTTACAAAAGCTTTTTATTTCAGATAAATGCTGATCTTTGGATCCTTTTTTATTCATCAAGAAACCTGAAGAAAAATTTACTAAATTGTTTTAAATATTGATAATAATAATTAAAAAAAATGTTTCTAGAACAGCAAGTTAGCATAATACAACGATTTCTGAAGGATCATGTGACACTAAAGACTGGAGTAATGATGCTGAAAATTAAGATTTGATCACAGGAATAAATTACATTTTAAAATATATTCAAATAGAAAGCAGTTATTTTAAATAGTAAAAATATTTTGATCTGAAATGAATGCTGTTCTTAAGAACCTTTTATTTATTAAAAAATTAAAGTTTTTTACAAAAATATTAAGCAGCAAAACTTTTTTCAACTGTGATAATAATAAGAACTTTGATAACATTTTACTTGAAGCTGTTATGTATAATGCATTATTAAAGTAGTTTTAATGCATTAAATAGGCCTTGTAATGCACCTTATAATGCATTGTGCGATCTCATGAATAATTGTAATACACAGTTAATACATTATACACTTATCAATTCATTGTTACACTATGCATTTTAAATTTGGTTATAATTATTCAATGACGAGATATAATGTATTACAATGCATGTTGTGAATAATTATAATGTTATACCCTTTATTAACCTTTTATAATGCATTATACTTAAAGGCTTTAAGTAAAGTGTTACCAATTTTTTTTTCGAAAGTATCATGATGTGACACTGAACACAGGAGTATTGGCTGCTGAAAATTCAGCTTTGCCATCAAAGGAATAATTACATTTTAAAATATATTAGAACTGATGAAAAGCTTTACTGTTTAATATTACTGATCAAATAAATGCAGCCTTGGTTAGCATAAGAGACTTTTAAAAACATAAAAACAGCATCAGTACATATAAAGTATAATGGAAAAGTCAAGGAAATCATTGATTAAATATCTCTGTAACCCTGCTCATTGTTAAAGTATGCACATGTCTTAACATGGTGCTGTGTTCTGACTGAGCAAAATATAATATCTCCTTTCTGTTTGCTTTTGCAGAGGCAGTCTGGAGGGCAAGAGAGAGCAGAAGAGCTATAAAGCTCTGCTTGAGGACCCCATGCTGCGATTTTCAGGACTTTATCAGGAGAGCTGCTCCGACCTGTATGTCACCTGTCAGGTGTTTGCTGAGGGCAAGCCACTCGCTCTGCCAGTACGAACATCTTACAAGGCCTTCAGCACCCGCTGGAAGTATGTACATTTATCTAGGTTAACCTCCGTATGCCACACTGTGGCTTATTTTATGCACTTGTGAACTCATAATGAGTCAGAGTAGGAAACCCAAAAAAACAGTGCCAGAGATGGTACTGAGATATATAACCTATACTTTTGTACTCCATCATCCTCTCGCATACTTGCATAAATGTTTGCACAATAAATTATAATATGATTTTTTTTTTTCTTTTGAACTGAGATTTAATTTCATCACAGAGCTAAACTGTATATTTTCCTCTTCACTTTTAGCTGGAATGAGTGGCTTAGGCTGCCAGTGAAGTACCCTGACCTGCCTCAGAGTGCCCAGGTGACTTTAACTGTTTGGGATGTGTATGGACCTGGCCGAGCCACGCCTGTTGGGGGCACTACTGTCACCCTGTTTGGGAAATATGGGTAAGAATATAATTTTTACAAATGTTCTCAGAAATTATGTGTTTTGACCTCAGTAGCCTTCATGTAAACTTATAACTGGAAAATGCCATATAATTTAGTGCTTTTAAGTCTTCATTAACGTGATTATGTGACACTGAAGACTGGAGTAATGGCTGCTAAAAATTCTAATTTGCCGTTTTAAATGCATTACCAGTACTAAGATTTCTAATGTTTTCTAAAGAAGTCTCTTCTGCTCAACAAGCCTGCATTTATTTGATCCAAAGTACAACAAATACAGTACAATTGTAAAATATGTTTACTTTTAAAATAACTGTTTTCTATTTGAATATGTTTTAAAATGTCATTTATTCCTGGGATTTCAAAGCTAAATTTTAGCATCATTACTCCAGTCACATGGTCCTTCAGAAATCATTCTAATATTCTGATCTGCTGCTCAAAAACATTTATTTATTATTATTATTATTATTATTATGTTGAAAACAGCTGAGTAGATTTTTTTTTTAGGTTTCTTTGATAAACAGAAAGTTCAGGAGGACAGCATTTATCAGAAAGCATTATAAATGTCTTTATCATCACTTTTGATCAATTTAAAGCATCCTTTGCTAAATAAAAGTATTAATTTCTGTCATGTGACACTAAAGAATAGAGTAATGATGCTACAAATTTAGTTTGATCACAGGAATAAATTACATTTTAAAATATATTCAAATAGAAAGCAGTTATTTTGAATAGGAAAAATATTTCACGGTATTACTTTGCTACTATATTTTATACCTACAGTACTTGGGAATAAACGTGATTCTGATATTAAATAAATGCAGCATTTTAAAGCTAAAAATAATTCTTAAAAAAAAAAATCTTAACCAACCCTAAACTTTTGCACAGTAAAAATGCAGTGCAGGACAATTCCAAAGACTTTGGTGTCATACATTTCAGAATACTGCTAAAAAAAAATCTTTTTGTGTTAAAATAGAAGGTTAGGTGTTGTTAATTATTTAGGGATAAGATTATCAAATGGTTAGAGAGACAAAATAAATATGTTTTGAAGTTTTTTGCACACCACTACTTTTATATATATATTATTCCCTTTTATCCATCTATATGTCTCTCACTCTGTCTACTAGAATGTTCCGGCAGGGCATGCATGATCTGAAAGTGTGGCCTGGTGTGGAGGGTGATGGCAGCGAGCCCACTATTACACCAGGAAGGACCAGCAGCACTCTGGCAGAGGACCAGATGGGCCGCCTGGCCAAGGTCAGTTCATGGATGGAGTGGAGAAGCCCAACTGAGAGAGAGACTGGAGAAATATGCCTGTGGACAGTTACTGCCCATGAGGGATATGTTAAATGAAAAGTGGGTGGCGGCAGGGAGGGATAGATGGATATGCTGATTGTGTTTATAGATTAGCCGATTTGTGGAAAGAATGAGAATTGAGAATGTTTGTTGTTGCGAGGGAGTGTGCTTGTTGTGTGTGTTCTGTCAAAGGACATGTTTTAACTGCCCTCTGTTCCAGGGCCCAGACCTGGAGATACTTAGTGACGTGAGTATGAGAGAAAACAGGACAGGAATGCTGAATGTATGTGTGTGAATGTGTGTGTGTATGAGTGTTGGCTTGTCTCATATGTTGGTGGGCAAGATATAGGATGGGGTATATATATTTAGTTTGTATAATCTGACCAACAGTTTCACAAATAGAATGAGTTATTTTCTGTGAGTTTTGGACTTTAAGCACTGACATTTTTGCTGCTTGCGCTCACAGATAGATATATATATATATATATACAGGGGTTGGACAATGAAACTGAAACACTGGCCGATATAGTGTTGGAGGTTTCATGGCTATATTTGCACAGCCTGGTGGCCAATCTTCACTTATTGCACATTCCACCAGTAAGAGCAAAGTGTGAAGGTTGACTATGTGCACCCAATGGTTCAGACATTGTACCCTAAAGGTGGTGCCATATATAAGGATGATAATGCACTAATACACACAGCAAGACTGGTGACAGAGAGATTAGATGAACATGAAAGTAAAGTTGAACATCTCCCATGGCCTGCACAGTCACCAGATCTGAATATTATTGAGGCACTTTGGGATGTTTTGGAGGAGCGAGTCAGGAAACGTTTTCCTACACCAGAATCACATAGTGACCTGGCCACTGTTCTATTAAAGGAATGGCTCAAAATCCCTCTGGCTACTGTGCATGACATGTATTTGTCAGTCCCAAAGTGAAATAAAGCTGTATTGGCCACAAAAGGAGGTCCAACACCGTACTAATTGTGGTCTAAAACCAAGTGTTTCAGTTTCATTGTCCAACCCCTGTGTGTATATATATATATATATATATATACACACACACACTACCAGTCTAAAGTTTTTCACAGTAAGATTTTTAATGTTTTTAGAGAAGTCTCTTCTTCCAAAATACAGCAAAAGCAGTAGCATTGTGAAATATTTTGCTATTTAAAATGACTGCTTTCTGTTTGAATATATTAATATTGAATTTATTCCTGTGACCAAAGAAAATTTTTTAGCATTATTACTCTAGTCTTCAGTGTCACATGATCTTTCAGAAATCATTCTAATATGCAGATTTGCTGTTCAAGAAACATTATCATTATCAATATTTAAAACAGTTGAGTAATTTTTTGCAGAATTCTTTGATGAATGGAAAAATCCAAAGATCAGCATTTGTCTGAAATAAAAAGCTTTTGTAACATTATACACCATACCATTCAAAAAAATTTTTTAATTCTATTTCAGATAAATGCTGTTATTCTGAACTTTCTATTCATTAAAGAAACCTGAAAAAAAAACGCATAATAATAAATGTTTTTTAGCACCAGATCAGAGTATTAGAATGATTTCTGAAGGATCATGTGACTGGAGTAACGATGCCAAAAATTCAGCTTTGAAATCACAGAAATTCGTTTGGAAATATATATAATCATATAATCAAATAGAAAACAAATATTTTACAATTTAACTGTTTTTGCTGTACTTTGGATCAAAGAGATGCAGGCCTGGTGAGCAGAAGAGACGTCTTTACTAAATGTTGTAAAGCACACCAAGTGTTCAGGGGAATGAAGACATTAGAATACATTTTTATGACACTATAAATGAATTAAAAAAAATATGGCACGTCAAATATAGATTTTTTTTTTCAACTGTTCAGCTCAAGCTGGTACATTTACTAGATCAGTCGAGTCTTTAATGTATAACCAGACGTTCATCCGCTTAAAAAACAGTCCCATATCAAAAATAGGATTTAGAAAAATGTACAGATTAAATAAAAAGATTTTTGTGCTGGATAATTCTTTTAAGTCAGAATGATTTTTTGTGGATGCTGTTGATAAAGCGTAGCTTGTTTTCAACTGGGAACATTCCATGAAATAATTGTGAATGTCATGGAGGTTATGTTTAGCTACTAAAACACAAGTATGGCTGGTAAAAACAAAGTCCTCTTAGACTCTTGGTGGCCTTTAGATGAGATGTGTTATTGTACTAACTATTACTAACTGTTTGTTTAGAAAAGTCTGAGTCATTTTGGTGTGCTACTTACTTTGTACTGGCACCCCCTTGAATGTCCTTTGGCTAATGAGCATTTTTGTGTGCTTTTGCTGGCTGACACGCCACTGTCATATGATTGGCTAAAGGATTGTGCACACATCTTAGTTGTGCCTTAGTATTACTGGTCTTTTTCTTTAAGTTTTCCTCTCTCTTTCTTTGCCTTTCTGTCTGTCGTAGCTAACCAAAGCTCATCGTCAGGGGCACATGGTTAAAGTAGACTGGCTGGATCGTTTGACCTTCAGAGAGATTGAAATGATCAATGAGGTGAGTGGTTTTGGGGTAAAAAGTGTCACAATATGAAGCCAGTGTAATTTTTGCTGCTTCTCTGTAAAGCCCAAGTGATTTGTAAAACTTGTTTTTTGTCTACAGAGTGAGAAACGTAGCTCTAATTTCATGTACCTCATGGTGGAATTCCCCCGTGTTAAAAGTGGTGAACGAGAATACAGCATTGTTTATTATGAAAAGGTATATACATTTTCTTTTAAAAAAAACCCTGTTTACTTTCCCTGTTTGTTTCCAAATAACTACTTTTAGTTGACTAGGCTGTGGTGTTGATGTTAAGTGGCAGAATAAATACTATGGCATTGTATTAGGATACTTTTTTAGAGAAAGCAGCTTTTCAGAAATGTTGCTTATTGTTAACAGAGCAAATTAATGCTGGTTAATGTAATATGTAATAACATTTAGTTAAATGTCTTGCGTAAGTAAATCAAGAAGTTGATGCCATTTTAAGTTGATTTTAACTTAGTGCTTTATAAAAATTTTGCAAACCAGAGTAGTTCACTAGTTAAAATCATTCACGTTTATCAAGTACTTAAATGGCTTGTGAAATTCCATTGTTTTTATGCCAATCTCTCTTTGCAGGATGCAGATGAATCTTCCCCTTTGCCAACGAGTTCAGATATTGTAAAAGTCCCAGATCCTCAGATGTGCATGGTGAGTGGAAATCAAAACTAAAAAGCCAGTTATTTTAGGTTATGTTTAGTTGATGGTGGAAATGTTGACAGTTGATAATGTAAAAATTTGTTAATAATAATGTTGGGTCCTGATGGTGTTGGTTTTCTGTTGCAGGAGAACCTTGTGGAGAGTAAGCATCATAAACTGGCTCGTAGTTTACGCAGTGGACCATCTGACCACGATCTCAAACCGAATGCAACCACACGAGATCAACTTAATGTTAGTGATAGAGCTAGAAAGAAGTACACAAGAATTCCGCTCTGATGTGTTGATAATACAGTTTATTTGTTACAGATCATAGTGAGCTACCCACCCACTAAACAGCTGAGTTCTGAGGAACAGGACCTTGTGTGGAAGTTTAGATACTACCTTACCACACAGGAAAAGGTGAGTGAGCACATTCAAAACAATTCCTTTGGAGTCAGTAATACTTTTATTCATCAAATTAAACAAAAGTGTCAATAAAACATTTATATTGTTAGAAAATATTCGGTTTTATTTCCACAAAATATTAAGAAACACATTTCATTTCAACATTAATAATAATAAATGTTTTTGGGCACCAAATCACCATTTTGGAATGATAGTTGTATCATGTGACAATTAAGACTGGAATGACGGCTGCTGAATATTCAGCTTTGCCATCACAGAAATAAAATTACATTTCTATTGAAATTGAAATTACATTTCTAGTAAAAAATGGATTCAAATAGAAAATAGTTGTTTTAATTTGAATAATATTTCAGAATATTACTGTTTGATTTAAAAATGCACCCCTTGTGATCAGACGAAAAAAAATAATAAAATAAAAAGTCTTACCAACCCCAGACTTTTGATATTATGATCATGTAGTTATCAGCATTGCCCCGTTGGTAACAGCATAGTATCTCAACTGTAGTTTGTGTCCAAGACAAGATCTCATTATGGTCTGTTTTTAGGCTTTGACTAAGTTCCTGAAGTGTGTGAACTGGGATCTGCCCCAGGAGGCCAAACAGGCCCTGGAGCTACTTGGAAAGTGGCGGCCGATGGATGTGGAGGATTCCCTGGAGCTGTTGTCCTCTCAGTTCACCAACCCCACAGTCAGACGCTACGCTGTTGCGAGGCTGCAGCAGGCAGATGATGAGGTAAACTGTGTGTTTGTGTATGTGTACATTTGTCACAAATTTTAGTTTGTCAATTATGTTATGTTTTCGTAAGCATTATTAAAGGGATAGTTCACCCAAAGATGAAAATTACCCCATGATTTACTCACCCTCAAGCCATCCTCTGTGTATATGACTTTTTTCTTTCAATCAAAAACAAAGATATATTAAAAAAAATGTCCTGAATCTTCCAAGCTTTATAATGGCAGTGAATGGTTTTTAAGATTTTGAAGACCAAAAAACTTCATCCATCCATAATAAAAAGTGCTCCACGCTGCTCTGGGGGGTTCATAAAAACCTTATAAAGTGAATCAATGCATTTGTGTAAGAAAAATAGCCAGTTTAATAACTGTTGTATGCACGTTCACGAGAGTGGCATTTCAGAACCAAGTTTTGTATTCTCCAACATTTGTCTTTACAAATCCTCATTTTGTCCTTTTAATTTGTGGCCGGTGTTTTATTTTGCTCTCTATTCTTTGTGCTTCTGTGTTCTTCTCCAAAGACCACTCTCTTGTGAACACGCATACAACATTTAGCGGAAGCTAGAGATTACAGTTTATAAAGTTTTAAATATGGATTTTTTTATTACACCAAATGCCTAGATTCACTTGAGAAGGCTGTTCTTAACCCCCCAGAGCAGTGTGGAGCACTTTTTATGATGGATGGACAGTTTTTTTTCTGCTTCAAAACCTTGAACCACTTTCACTGCCATTGTAAAGCTTGGAAGAGCCATGACATTTTTAATATAACTCTAATTGTATTTGTCTGAAAAAAGAAAGAAAGTTATATACACCTAGGATGGCTTGAGGGTGAGTAAATCATGGGGTAATTTTCACTTTAGGGTGAACTATCACTTTAAGAATACTTCATTACACATACTGGTGTAATCTGTAGGGACAAGTAAAAGATTGATGCATTAGAGGAACCTGATTCCTGTGTAAATACATGTAATTCTGATTATCCTTGTAGGATCTGCTAATGTACTTGCTCCAGCTGGTGCAGGCATTGAAGTATGAGAACTTCAATGATATCCAGGGAGGTTTGGAGCCTGCCAGTAAGCGAGACAGTCAAGGGGTTCTGACAGAGAGCTCAACAATTGGAGATCTGGACAGGTTAGCTGCATACTCACAGAACATGCGTCTATGTGAAATGTGTTTTCCCCCCAAAACATTTATACATTACTTTGCCTAGAATTACAGCATCTTTCTAAATCTGAATGTATGATTCTCAGAGGTACTTGGATCATATGTATAGTTGGAATTCTAAAAATTTTAAAACTTGTATTTCAGTTCCCAGATGGGATCGACTGTCACTGTGATGCCCAGCACGCAGAAAGGCAAAGAGGGAACAGATGGTGAAAATCTAGAGGTAAGTGTAAAAAAAAATGTTTTTTGGATGAACAGTGGATGTGAAGATTATGTAACAGTGTATATGACATGTGTTCCACAGCAAGATCTGTGCACCTTCCTTATATCACGTGCCTGCAAAAACTCTACACTGGCAAACTATTTATACTGGTAAGTAATGGATGGTTTTGCAGTTCTGTTCTTACATTGTCCACAACAGTGTGCCAGTTCTGCTAACTACATATTAAAGATTTATAAACAAAATATTTTTTACTCCAGGTATGTAATTGTGGAGTGTGAGGATCAGGACACACAGCAGAGAGACCCCAAAACCCATGAGATGTACCTCAATGTAATGAGGCGGTTCAGTCAGGCTTTGCTCAAGGTACATTCGCATTCTGAACCCACATGGATTATAACAAACCACTGTAATGACATACACCTGCTTCTTCTTGTTCGTGATATTAAGACTGTACTTTCAAAACTGGTATAAAAACATTTTGTCCATTTCATTGTATAACAATTTAATGCCTACTATTATACATATAATAAGCGTGATTACATACAAGATATCGGATATAATATGTGATGTTTATGTGTGTTTCCAGGGTGATAAGAGTGTAAGAGTGATGCGCTCCCTTCTGGCCTCCCAGCAGACATTTGTCGACAGATTAGTGCAGCTCATGAAGGCCGTTCAGAGAGAAAGCGGAAACCGCAAGAAAAAGGTATATAACACTTAATCAGTTTTAATAGCTGCTGTAGATGATAGGGAATCGGTTGATCTTTTTTTTAGTTCATTTATTAAGTTAGTTGTATCAATTCGTTCTTTCTGTCTCCTACAGACGGAGCGATTACAGGGCCTGTTGGCTGATAATGAAAAGGTGAATCTCTCAGAGATTGAGCCCATCCCTCTCCCTCTGGAACCACAGATCCGCATCAAAGGCATCATACCTGAGACTGCAACACTCTTTAAGGTGTTTTGCATCATTCATATGCATTACAACATGTCACACATGCATCTGTCCACCCCTGACTTCTGTTTTTCTCTCTTCCAGAGTGCTCTGATGCCAGCAAAGCTCATCTTTAAGACGGAGGATGGGGAGCAATATCCTGTCATCTTCAAACATGGAGATGACCTGAGACAGGATCAGCTCATCCTGCAGATAATTTCACTTATGGACAAGGTCTAAAGTCATTACATCTCATCACACAGTACTAAAAAACGCATAGTTCATATCAGTAATGTCTTCTTACATTCGTTTACACTAGGGGTGTGCAATATATATCATCTACAATAGTATCAAAATTGTTGTTTAAACATTTTACATTATCGAATGTATCACAAAAAACAAACAAAAACATACCCAGAGAGTGCACACATACACTATTACAGTGCACATTTAGAGTTCACACTTTCACTGCGTGATTTCGTCTGTTAAAATACTTTTAGAATTTCCCCAAAATTCAAGATAAGGTGTGTCTTTTATATGTCTTTTATATTTATATCATCTGATATAGCTACAAAGAGTACAGATATCAGTACGGTTGCAAAGGTGATATTGATTTCATATTACAGTCCAATAAATAAGTTAGTATTAATTGACACATTTAAGACACAACAGTTACTGCTTTTTTCATCAATGAAAATATTTCAAAACAAAGTCACAGCAGAACTATTTTGTATCACGGAGCACCACGAGATGGTGTTTTGCTACTAAATCAGTCATAGTTTGAACAAATTGGTTGAATAAATGACTCACTCATGAAGTGATTTGCCGCCACCTACTGGTGGTTTTAGGTTTATATTTAAAGTATTCTCCCCCCAAATCATTTCAAATATCAGTATTTTATGCTGGACTTTTAAAAGTATGTAAAATATAGAAAGTTTGCAGCATAGACCAGGAGTTATGTCCAAGAGTTTTACTCACCAGTCTGTTATTGTGGTGACATTTCCACACCCCTAGGTTGCTGTCATTCTGAAGGTCTGGCTATGTGAGACTACCATTAAACAGTCTCTGTGAGTGCATCTAAATGCCACTTCAGATGCAGATTCTATGCCACCTCTGCATTGCAAACATAAATTCTGTTGACACTGATAACAGCTCTATAGTGTCTTACTACTTAAATGTAAGAATTTGACACACAAATTATGCATTCATTTAGAAAAAAAAAAAACTTTTAAATGTAAAAATGCCTGAAAAAAGTAAAAATCAATTGAAATGTATTCCTGTATTGACTAATGTATTGACTAAATTCCAGAGTACATCAAGATTTTTTGTCATTATCACACACCCCTGCTGTATACACAAAATTCTAATTTCCTTAATAGAAATCTGTTGATTTTATATTAAGCTACCACTAAATCAAAAGTATTTAGTAGTAATTTAATTTTTATCAATACTTTCGCAACATTCTCTTTAACAGTTGCTGAGGAAAGAGAATTTGGACCTGAAGTTGACTCCATACAAAGTTCTGGCGACCAGCACCAAACATGGTCAGTACTGCTTCTATTGTGTCCTATTGTGTGCAGACAAACCCATGAGCCAGTCAATGCACATATGGGAGTTTCTTTTCACACTGGATGATTTGTCTGCAGGTTTTATGCAGTTTGTGCAGTCGGTACCTGTGGCTGAGGTTTTGGCAACTGAAGGCAACATTCAGGTAATGCAGTACATCAGACTCATCCAATCTGTCTAAAAGAGGGTTTCTCACAATTTGGTCAATTACCCGGATGTGCGGCCATGTTTAGATGTAAACAACAGCATGGATTGCACAATGTACTACTACAGGGTTCCCGCGGGTCCTTAAAAAGTCTTAAAAAGTCTTAAATTTAGTTTATCAAATTTAAGGCCATAAAAGGTCTTAAAAAGTCTTAATTATGATTAAGAGGGTCTTAAATTTTGTTTAAGTAAAGATCAGATTTGCGATTATAGCTTAGTTATTGATTAAACTTCAAAAGGGTATGATTTAATTCAACATGAGCGCTGCAAGTTCAAAGCCTGGTGCTGCTGCTTTGTTTACTGCCGTTACCCGGGAAACGTATTTCCATAGATTCGAATGCGCCCTCTAGTGGGCATTTTCAATAAGCCTGTTGTTGTCGGCGCCGATAGCCTTGTGGGCAGTGCGCCGACATATAGCGCCGTTGCGCAACGGGCGTCCCGAGTTCGATTCCCGGCTCGAGGACCTTTCCCGACCCTACCCCCCTCTCTCTCTCCACCTCGCTTTCTGTCCTTTCCTGATCTGTCCTATAATAATAAAAGCCAAAAATAAATCTTAAAAAAAAAAATAAAAAATAAATAAAATAAGCCTGTTGTTTTGAGTAGGGTATCCCTGCAATACAGGAAGTCTGTTTCAGGAACGCATTTCTATGATCCCATAGTATATTTTTTTTTATTAAGTTGGCTTGAGAAAGCCAACTTACTGATATTCTATTTAAACTTATTAATGGTGCTTGCCAAAGGCGAAGCATCATTATTGTTCTCCTCCATACTTATTATTATTATTCTTCCACACAAAAATTTCGGCGCGTAACTAGTCCCGCAGCTTTTGTCACAGACCCATGAAACAGGCGTCAATCGTGCGGCCTATTCGGGAATGGTGTGCTATGACTTTTATAAGCGATCGGGCGTACGATGATCGTACACGGGACGAAAAATCGGCCAAAAAGTCCCATTGAAAATGAATGGCGGCAACTTTGACGGGACGTAGCGCCGAGCGAGAATTTCGTAGAAACATGTGAATCACCACATTTGGAGAGGCTGGCAAGCTGTGCGAGAACATACCTCGCAATGGGGTATAAGTTGTACCCCTGGGGCGCAAGAGCCCCCCAAAGTTCCCCATTGACTTATTATGGTGAGGGACGGCCCATTAAAATGTGTGTTTTTGCCCATGTAATAGTTTTTTTTCCTACTATGGTAATTTACATAGGAATTTTACATCGAACATAACTCTGCATCACAATGTCATAGAGACCTGGGGGCGGGTTCATTTTACTCAGACAACCAATCAGACTCTCAGGATCACTGTAAAGCAGTCAAGCCACGCCCTAGCAACCATTTAGAGCACCCTAGCAACAGATCCCATAGACCCCCACTATAAATTGCCCAGATCAATATCTTTGGATCACAGTGTCATAGAGACATAGGGGTGGGTTCGTTTGAATAGGGGCAGCAAACAGCCAATCATGGATCACCATCAACATTCCTAACCACACCCTAGCAACCATTATTGACCACCCTAGCAACCCAAACCCACACAGGCATATCTTCAGTTCTGAGTGTCATAGAGACATGGGGGTTGGTTTATATCATTCATACTGACAAGCAGCCTTTGGAGTGTCATCATTGGCCACTCCCTAGCAACCAAACACAGTACCCTAGCAACCACTCAGCAAGACCTATATCTTTGCATCAGAACATCGTAGAGACATGGGAGTTGCTTCTTTTGACTCATGCTAACAAATAGATTTCTCAAAATGCTACACATGCTAGCCGTGCTAGCTACATGCTAATAGTGATTAGCTAAGTGGTAAATCAAGCTAAAAACTTTATATAACTCCATAGTAATGATCTGTGACAACTAGCAACTGCCTAGCAACGCCCAAGCAGCCACACTAAGTACCCTAGCAACCTCCCTAGCAACCACCCGAGTACCCTAGCAACCGCATAGCAACACCCTAGCAACTACCCTGGTTACCCTAGCAACCGCCCTAGCAACCACCCCAAGCACCCTAGCAACCACCTCGGTTACCCTAGCAACCGCCCTAGCAACCACCCCGGGTACCCTAGCAACCACCCTAGCAACCACCCCGGTTACCCTAGCAACCGCCCTAGCAACTGCCCCAATCACCCTAGCAACCGCCCCGGTTACCCTAGCAACTGCCCTAGCAACCACCCCGGGTACCCTAGCAACCGCCCTAGCAACCACCCCAAGCGCCCTAGCAACCACCCTGGTTACCCTAGCAACCGCCCTAGCAACCACCCCAAGCGCCCTAGTAACCACCCCAAGCACCCTAGCAACCACCCCGGTTACCCTAGCAACCACCCCAGGTACCCTAGCAACCGCCCTAGCACCCACCCAAAGCACCCTAGCAACCACCCCGGGTACCCTAGCAACCGCCTTAGCAACCGCCCCAAGCACCCTAGCAACCACCCTGGTTACCCTAGCAACTGCCCTAGCAACCACCCCAAGCGCCCTAGCAACCACCCCAAGCACCCTAGCAACCGCCCTAGCAACCACCCCAGGTACCCTAGCAACCGCCCTAGCACCCACCCAAAGCACCCTAGCAACCACCCCGGTTACCCTAGCAACCGCCCTAGCAACCACCACGGGTACCCTAGCAACCGCCTTAGCAACCACCCCAAGCACCCTAGCAACCACCCCAGTTACCCTAGCAACCACCTCGGGTACCCTAGCAACCGCATAGCAACACCTTAGCAACCACCCCAGGTACCCTAGCAACCACATAGCAACACCCTAGAAACTAGTCCAGGTACCCTAGCAACCGTATAGCAACACCTTAGCAACCACACTAGCAACCACCTGAGTACCCTAGCAACCGCATAGCAACACCTTAGCGACCACCCCAGGTACCCTAGCAACCGCCCTAGCTACCACCCCAGGTACCCTAGCAACCACCCCAACACCCTAGCAACCGAGTGCAGCGATTTGCCACTGCAAGCACCATTCACATTTTCTTCAGGAAATGTACATTCTAGTTATTATTATTCTTATGAGACTAATCTGTCGACACTAACTCGTCCTAGAGCTTTAACTCTACAAACTCCAAACTCAGCCCAGATCTTCAGACTGATCTGACCTGAGTTGCTATATCTTTTCTAACTGATCGGACTAACGATTTTCGTAAAAATGACGATTAAAACTCTGAAAAATCCCATAGACTTACATTGACGGAATGTTCAAATGAGCCAAGACATTCAAATTTCAACTGTCAAAACTCCCAGAATCCTTTGAGACTGTCAGAACTCCTAGAATCCCTTGAGACTCAATCTAACTTCCCTTCTATGTACTATTTCTAATCCATTCAAACTCATTCAAACTAATTCTAATCATACTAGAAACTTGCTAGCTGCTTGCTAATCATACTAGAAACATGCTAGCTACTTGCTAATCATACTAGAAACATGCTAGCTACTTGCTAATCATACTAAAATCATGCTAGTAAGTTGCTAATCATATTAGAATCATGCTAGAATCATGCTAGTAACTTGCTAATCATACTAAAATCATGCTAGTAACTGGCTAATCATGCTAGAATCATGCTAGTAACTTGCTAATCATACTAGAATCATGCTAGTAACTTGGCTAATAATACTAAAATCATGCTAGTAACTTGCTAATCATACTAAAATCATGCTAGTAACTGGCTAATCATGCTAGAATCATGCTAGTAACTTGCTAATCATATTAGAATCATGCTAGAATCATGCTAGTAACTTGCTAATCATACTAAAATCATGCTAGTAACTGGCTAATCATGCTAGAATCATGCTAGTAACTTGCTAATAATACTAAAATCATGCTAGTAACTTGCTAATCATATTAGAATCATGCTAGAATCATGCTAGTAACTTGCTAATCATACTAAAATCATGCTAGTAACTGGCTAATCATGCTAGAATCATGCTTGTAACTTGGCTAATAATACTAAAATCATGCTAGTAACTTGCTAATCATACTAAAATCATGCTAGTAACTGGCTAATCATGCTAGAATCATGCTAGTAACTTGCTAATCATACTAGAATCATGCTAGTAACTTGCTAATCATACTAGAATCATACTAGAATCATGCTAGTAACTTGCTAATCATACTAAAATCATGCTAGTAACTTGTTAATCATACTAAAATCATGCTAGTAACTTGGTAATCATACTAAAATCATGCTTGTAACTTGGCTAATAATACTAAAATCATGCTAGTAACTTGCTAATCATATTAGAATCATGCTAGAATCATGCTAGTAACTTGCTAATCATACTAAAATCATGCTAGTAACTGGCTAATCATGCTGGAATCATGCTAGCAACATGCTATTAACATGCTAGTCATGCTAACAACATGCTATTAACATGCTAGTCATGCTAACAACATGCTAGTAACAACCTAGCTACCACCCTGAGTACCTAGCAACTGCATAGCAACACCATAGTAACCACCCCAATTACCCTAGCAACTGCATAGCAACACCCTAGCAACCACCCCGGGTACCCTAGCAACCACATAGCAACACCCTAGCAACCACCCCAGTTACCCTAGCAGCCACATAGCAACACCCTAGCAACCACCCCGAATACCCTAGCAACCGCATAACAACACCCTAGCAACCACATAGCAACACCCTAACAAACACCCCGGGTACCCTAGCAACCGCATAGCAACACCATAGCAACCACTCCAAGTACCCTAGCAACCACATAGCAACACCCTAGCAACCACCCCAGTTACCCTAGCAACTGCATAGCAACACCCTAGCAATCACCCTGAATACCCTAGCAACAGCATAGCAACACCTTAGCAACCACCCTAGGCACCCTAGCAACCGCATAGCAACACCCTAGCAACCACCTCGGGTACCATAGCAACACCCTAGCAACCACCCCAGGTACCCTAGCAACTGCATAGCAACACCCTAGCAACCACCTCAGGTACCCTAGTAACCGTATAGCAACACCCTAGCAACCACCTCGGGTACCCTAGCAACACCCTAGCAACTACCCAGAGTAACCTAGCAACCGCATAGCAACACCCTAGCAACCACCCCAGTTACCCTAGCAACCGCATAGCAACACCTTAGCAACCACCCCGAGTACCCTAGCAACCGCATAGCAACACCATAGCAACCACTCCAAGTACCCTAGCAACCACATAGCAACACCCTAGCAACCGCCCCGGGTACCCTAGCAACCGCATAGCTACACCCTGGCAACCACTCTGAGTACTCTAGATTTTAAAATCAAGCTTTTAAAACTACTTTAAACTTAAAAATTTAACTTTTTAAAACTTTGTAAACTTTTTAAACTCTTTAAATGCTTTAAACTCTTTAAACTTTCTAACATTTTAAACTTTTTAAACTCTTTAAACTTTAACTTTTTAAACTCTAAATGTTTTAAACTCTTTAAACTTTATAAACTTTCTGGTCCGGCTTTCTCAAGCCAACTTAAAGTTTGTCTCGACGAACTTTTTTATCTAGTTATTATTATTGTTTTATTTTGTATGTATTAACAGCTCATACTATTTATAGCACTTGTTATTCAATTCAGGAATTTTTTTAAGGAAATATGTAGAAGGGGGGTGCGGTACTGACAAAAAATATTATCTCAATATTTTCTGGGATTTTATTCATTACGATAATTAGACAATATTTTGCTGTGTGTGTTCTTAAGGACTACAGTGACTAAAGTGTTTGATATTTGTCATATTCTATGTGGTCAGTTCACAGCAGTGATAGAAATGATTTTTTTCCTAAAAGTTTAAAATTATTTTTTTACCTTTTATAGACATTTTTACCTTTATAAAGCCATTTTTTCTAAAATCATCTTTTGAGTCTACTACTTACATTTAATCAGTCAATTATAATAATAATAGTTCATTAAAGGCTGTTGCTAAACAAATTAAATTAGTATCAATAAAACTCATCTTTGCAGAAGTTAAAGTGGCATTTAGATGCATTTACACATGAAAATTCAATTATATTTAAAATCATAAAAAGATACTATGAATGTGATATTAAAACCGCCAGCAGGTGTCAGTAAGTCGCTGTTTATAAGTGAGTCATTGAGATTGAACCAAATCATTTCAACGGTTGATTCATTCAGAAATGAAGCACCTTCATGTTGCTCAGAGATGCATAACAGTACTGTGGCTGTGTTTGGAATAATTTTTGTTGGTGAAATTGAGCAAAAACAGGAAATATGCTTTATAGTCTTTTAATATTCACTTCTTATTTATTGAACTGTTGTATAAAGCCAAATTTGTAGTCATGCTGATTTTTGAAGAAAAAGACAGCACTCTTCATGTGATATTGTTTAACTACATAAAATGATAGAATACAAAATATAGGGGCAGAAAATGTATGTATTGGAAATGTATGGATTTTATAATCATTCTAGCATTTTAATAGACTGAAGCATGCAGTGAAAGAATGCACTCTAAAGGTGCACTTATTAGATTTAATCACGTAAAAAAGTTTTTACTCTGAAAATATGCAGAGATGTAAATGTGAAATGGTGAATTGTTAAGAAGGTAATTCATTATGAAAATCTAAAAAGTAAAATGTTTGTTTTTTAACTAATATAATTTATAGATAATAATTGTTTAAATTTATATAAGTAATACTTTGATTTAAATGATTAATTTGATTAATAATTACTTTTGAGTTTGATCCCTTTTCTTAAAAATGGGTACTTTAAAGGCTGAAATGTGAAGTAAATAATTTAAATTAAAAATTTAAATTTTTTGTTTTGTGAAAAGTTGTATCTGAACTGTAAATCAGTTTTTACAGTAGTTTACAGTCATTTTACAGTTTAATATTTAACCACAGACATTGCCCTACCCCGCTCATATGGTATTACATTTATTTGTGCAGGTCTTAAAAAAGGTCTTAAAAAGTCTTAAATTTGAGCTTAACAATCCTGCAGGAACCCTGTACTAAATACGTTGCTCTGCTAATTTATGCTGTAACCCACGGAAATCATATTGAGAAGGACTTAGTAAGCGGGAAAGGCCCAATATTTTGACAAACTAAAGTTAATAGGTGGTAAAGATACGTATAAGATATTAATTAAGATATTAATAATATTTCACCTACCTGTCTGGAAATTATAAGAGCAAACACAAATGTTGTCTTGCTATGGAAATCCTGGTTCAGTTTGGCCAACCACAAACGCCTTTTGTTCCTCAGTTTTTTGCATGCTTCTCCTTGACTTTTGGCAGTCTAAAGTACTCCAAATGTTTTTCCCAGTCTGACCGATTAGTTCAGCCCAAAACATGACAATAACTGACCATTTTCAGCAGCAGTAATCAGCAAAATATGCAAGTTTGGTTCGGTTCAGTGGCATTGTTTACGTTCAGTGCCACCAATATGGCCAATAGGTATGGCACATTGCAAAGAAAACCAAAAAAAAACTAGAACAAAAGTCTCATATTTTTGTATTTCTCTTGGTCAATTATGTCTCTATGCAGAGTTTCTTCCGAAAGCATGCTCCAAATGATAAGGGGCCATATGGCATCAGCTCTGAAGTCATGGACACATACGTTAAAAGCTGTGGTGAGCTTCAGTTTGTGAATCCAGTAGTACTATATTTAGCTATTTATTTAGTACTTTTAGAAATCATGATTTACATGTACTTATTCTTAATATACTTTTCAGCGGGCTATTGTGTCATCACATACATCCTAGGGGTTGGAGACAGACATCTAGACAACTTGCTTCTCACAAAGACTGGTACACTCCATAAATGCACCACAATATTTAATGACTTGCAACAGATTTGATATGCTGATATGTCTCTCTGGCTTACAGGGAAGCTGTTTCATATTGATTTTGGATATATTTTGGGTCGGGACCCGAAACCCCTGCCACCCCCCATGAAACTGAGCAAGGAGATGGTGGAGGGGATGGGGGGCATGCAGAGTGAACAATACCAGGAATTCAGGAAACAATGCTACACTGCCTTCCTGCACCTGCGCAGGTCGGTTACAAACAGAAGACCTACGCTAACATTCAGAAGTTTGATGTTTTGAAAAAAATAATACATGCAGTGGTGATGCATTGAATTAATCAAAAGTGGGAGTCAATATTGATAATAATGCAAAATGTTCCTTGGGCACCAAATCAGCATATTAGAAGAATTTAAATGATTCATATCACAAAAAATACTGGAGTAATCAAAAACTCAGCTTTGGCATCACAAGAATAAATTGCATTTTAAAATATATTAAAATAGAGAACAGTTATTTTAAGTTGTAACAATATTACTTTACTGTATTTTTTTATCAAATAAATGCAGCCTTGGTGAGAATAACAGACTTTTTTTTTAAGAAACATTACTGACCCTAAACTTTTGAATTGTAGCGTACTTCATTTATGTATTATTTCAGTAGACCAAATCATAATCTTTTTCTCTCTCTCTGTTCATGTGCAGATACTCAAATCTCATTCTGAATTTGTTCTCTCTGATGGTGGATGCAAATATTCCAGACATTGCACTAGAGCCTGACAAAACTGTAAAAAAGGTAAGTGTGGTCCTCAAATTTTGTCTCCAAAACTTTAGAGGTAAAATCAGCTGGGCAGTAAAATAAAAACTTATTCATTCTTTGCCTGTCCACTGCAGGTTCAGGACAAGTTTCGATTGGACCTCTCAGATGAGGAGGCGGTGCATTATATGCAGAGTCTGATTGATGAGAGCGTAGGTGCTTTGTTTGCTGCAGTGGTTGAACAGATACACAAATTTGCACAGGTGTGTATGTTTACTTTTTGTCCTTTTTGAGGAATCAGCATGAAAAATGGCAAACGCCTGTTGTCTTTAATGATATGTTTCAGGGTGTTACTCAAAATAAGCTTATTCTGACACTTGTGTTTATCAGCTATGATTATTTACCAGTACAGAAAACCCAGAATGCCAAATAGCAGAACATTAATTGGCATGTTTTGCTAATGTTTTGTGTTTGAAATCCACAGTATTGGCGCAGATGAGGTGGTGTCATGGAGGCTGATTCTCACATAATCAGTGAGCGATGGATGGATGGATGGATGGTTGGCAGCAACAAATGAATGATGGAGAAGAGAAATGGACACGTGCCAAGGCCACACTAGTGACATCATGTTTTCACCAGTTATGCACTAGGTCTTGACTCTACTGAATATCTTTGTATATATGAAATTGTAATAAAATTAACTCTATATGTAAAAAAAAAAGATAGCCAAAATAAAGATTCCAACTTTAGCATTTGTGTTTACTGTTTAGTTTTCATTTTACATTATATTCACTTTAAAGGAGACCTATTATGCCCTTTTAACAAGATGTAATATGTGTCAAGTTTCAGCTCAAAATTCCCCACAGAATTTTTGTTAAATAAATTTTGAAAATGCCTATTTTGAGTGGAAGCAGAACACAGTGTTTTTTTTTTTGTGCATGTCTCTTTAAATGCAAATGAGCTGCTGCTCCCTGCCCCCTTTTCCAGGATAGGGCTGTGCCTTTACAGCTCATTTTTCAGATATTCTGCCAAAAACATCTGTTTGGTTTTGATTATCATGTCTGTTGTGTTGAAATCACGCGTTTTAAAGCCATACTAGATTAAACTTCTGATATAGGGTTTTTTGAGCACACAAAGCGCCTGTCACACATCATGTGAGTTCTAAACTAAGTTCTCTTTTATGTGTTATTGCGCTTAAACTGTCAAATACACAAAAGTTGAAAACACAAATGAGTTACAAAAACAGTCGGTTGTGTCTGTGGCGGTAAAAAGCTGGGAAAGAAATTGCATGGTTATATTAGATTTGTGTGTAAATAAATCAATAAATCCAATGCTCTCTTGTCTCCTCTGAGGCTGGGACTTTAAATAGAGTTCTGGCTTATCTGTGTAGCCAAAGACAGAACAAACTTTTGCCATGGGGTTAGAACTGGTACTCGGTTGTCACTTGAGCTGGCTTGTTTTTTCACAAGCTTACCAAAACAAAGTTGCTGGGTTGGTAGATGCACCAGGGACCCGATTATAGCGCTTAAACACAGGAAAAAAAAAAGTCTGTCATATTCAAAGTTCAAACACGCAGAATTCTGTTTGGTGTTCTGGTATTTTTACAATAGCTTTTTTTTTAAATCATCCGTTAAATACGTATATGAAACCCTTGACTCAGTTATTAGGTGTCTTTCTATGACAATGAGTGGTTTTGATACAAATGGTGGTTTTAAAGGTTTTTCTGGATGAAGATGTGCACGTTTCTTTTGTGCAGTGTGAGTCAGTTAGTGAGTCACACCTTCCTATGAGTACTCTCTATGGCACAGCTTATGTATAGAAATTTGCCAACAGTTTAGAATTAGACTATAGTTCAAAATTTATTATGCTTTTCTTGGACTCTACATAGGTTCTATGGATTAAATCTCACACCCACCATCAGTGTCTAATCATAAATCACACTGAGCAACTCTACCACAAGTCTGCAGTTCTTTTGTTTCTGAAATTACAAGCCTAAACTGATACATTTATGGTCAGTAAATGAAGAAAGATGTTACATGGACACAAAGCAGCAAGTAAAAAAAAAAAATCAATACAGGTTCAGCTTGCAGTTTTTTGTTTCTTTTTGGGGCTCTTTTTTATGCAGCTTGTTTTTCAGGCTTGTGGGCTGTGGTTTATTAACACTGAACAACCAATGCAAGCTTTTTTCCACTCCGCTACGTTTGGTCAACAAGAAACTTGACATTTAAAACTCGAGTCATTTGTTGAATCTAATAGCAGCGAATATTTTCATTTTAGAAATTAGTTTGAAGGCGGCATATTTGCCACGCATGGTTATGGCTTCCGAAAAAAAACTCCCCCCTTGTAACTTACTGTATTTATTGTTTTACAACAAATTTCCCTTCAGTGTTACGGTACCAAAATTCAGTTGAAAAAAATCGAGTCCATTTACACTTTCTCACAATGGAGGAAATAAGAAAAAGCATGCATATTTCTACACAAAGCGATATACATGCTACAATACACTTTCCAGAACCCGAGTTTCACTCGTTTCTTGAGAGCATTTCCATAAATGTTACAAAAACAAGAAAGATCAGCAGAAATTTTGCCCCTTAGCGTGGTTAACTGTGAGACACGGTCCACAGAAAATAAGAGTCAAAATAGGGCAACTCTGAGTCAGAAATAAAAAAAAAATATGGATTAAAAAAAAAGCCATACAGAAAACATACCTTACACCCGAAAATAACACTGCTTCTCATAAGGGACAGCATAAGGATTTATAGTGCCCTGAGTCACTGGACTGTGGGGGGGATCCTAAACAAACCGTGACGGGCAATAATAATAATAATGACTGCTAGATTCAGGTCAGCAACATTGACGTGACACATTTCACCCTAGCTACAGTAAAGGAAATACGTGCTCAACTCAATATTACCTTACCTAAACCACCCAGACTATCAAGTCAACCTATCTATTTTCTAAAGGCACGTTATCCAAAAAAAGAACCAAAAAATGCAATTTTGAATCAAAACAATAACTGGATCTTCAGGTGAAAACAAAAATGTCTTTCAAGTGATGTATGACTTTTCCTGTAAGCTCACGTTCATCTGCCTCCATTTCCTAAAAACAACGACAAATAGAATAAAGTCCTTGTCTCTTTTTTTCAATAAGAATTTACACTCGGATATACATCACAATACAGTAGAAAAGATTTGTTGCTAGTTCCATTTCATTGCAAGTTTAGCAATGACAATAGTTAGTTGGCAAATGGCCAGAATCACACTGTCACAAATTAATAGCACCAAAAAAAAGCAGGTATTAAAAACTGTACACAAAGCAAAACTAGATCTCGAGTCCAAAATACATTATATTCAAGCTTTTGGGGGAAAAAACAACAGTAGTTTCAATTCGCTTGGATGTCTTCTATTGGTCGCATGTTCAATTTTCCCCATACAACATCTTCAGCCCACTCTGGATCTTCAGTTGATGTCTCGTCTTGAGTTTGTTTCACTCGCACTGAGCTCAGAGGGATGTGTGGAGTCCCCACACACTGATTCTGATATAGACATCCCACCTCTACTTCTAGAACTGGATGTGATGGTAACACATCATGTTGGACTTCTGTGCTCAACTCTTCAGATTCCACAGATTCATCAATGCAGTCTAGATTGTGCAGGATGGGGCTTGTGTAATAGCCATTGCCCAGGCTTTGGGTGTTGTAGTAAGATGACTGGTTGTCCATGAGTGTGAACTCAGACAAGGATACAACAGAAACGTGGTCACCCTCAGAGCCATCATTGTGTGGTGCAACATTACTGGAGTCAATGAACGTCTCATTCTGAAGTTCCAGGTCTCGAAGTAAAGCCTGAAAACACACAATATGCTTTGAATTTGAAATGTAATACACCCAAAATGGTCATTAAACATTATACTTTGTTCATAAATGCCTTGAATGAAGATAAAAATGTTTGTGACAGAAATAAATCAGATTTATAATTTAAATGGAATTGTTTGTAGAATGCTTTTATGGACCCTTACAGTGGTGGCCAAAATTATTAGAACACTAGTATTTTCACCAGCTAAAAATGGTTTACATGCTTTACATTTCCAAACATGTAAAGAAATGACTATATTTTGTCATATTTAGGTCATGAAAATGCAATAGCTGATTATTTAGTTTAGTTTAATTAGCAAATGGGAAAGCAAAACTAATTTTCTCTGTAGAGCATAGGGTTAGGGTTCTTTCTGACTTGATTTCTACCTGTAATTATGACAAATCTAGTTATTTTCAAACATTTTTTTAGTACCAGAAACTGGGAGTAGTGTCTTAAATTAAGTGATTTTGCAATTACTTATGTTTAAAGAACAGTATTATTTTCAATAAAAAGTTGTGTAATAATAATAATACATTACAACAGTAATGTAAAAAATTAAATACATTTATGCTATAGAGCTCCCCTTGACTTTTATTGGGAACTATTTTCATCTTTTTGTTGTTCAATTAAAATGTTAATTACTCAATATTAACTTATACAAACAAAAACACATTTGCAATCATGCTCATGTAAGTTTAGTACCAAAGATCTTGGCAGCGGACGTTCAGAAGGTGCACACCGTCTCCACAGCAGAAAACATACTAGGCCAAGAGCGGTGAGAATAGCACACACAATTACGGCGATGAGGCTTTCTGAAGAACGCACACACACACACACACACACACACACACACACACACACACACACATATATATATATATATATATTAGTGCCAGCAAACACTGAACACACATATGGGAACAAATAAATGTATATTGCATCATTATACCACAAAATACAGTACAGTATAACTATAACCGCTTTCAGTAGAAATAATGCACACCGTTATTTGCTGGTATGTCAACACACTGCGGGAGGCTCATGGGAGAAGAGGCTTGTATAATCTCATCTGTGAAGTTGGCCACAGCACAGTACACTTGCCCTGGTGTAAGAAAACCAAACTCCACCTTTAATGGGTATTGTTCATCCATCACTTCAGCAGTGTGTGCCTTTGGGAAAAAATTTATTCGAAAAATAAAACAACCAAACTCTCAATTTAAACACACTGTAAAAATAAATAAGGTGGTAAATACACTGAACAAAATTATAAACGCAAAGCTTTTTGCCCCCATTTTTCATGAGCTGAACTCAAAGATCTAAGATTTTTTCTATGTACACAAAAGGCCTATTTGTCTCACATATTGTTCACAAATCAGTCTAAATCTGTGTTAGTGAGCACTTCTCCTTTGCCGAGATAATCCATCCACCTCACAGGTGTGGCATATCAAGACGCTGATTAACAGCATGATTATTGCACAGATGTGCCACAATAAAAGGCCACTCTAAAATGTGCAGTTTTATCACACAGCACAATGCCACAGATGTCGCAAGTTTTGAGGGAGCTTGCAATTGGCATGTTGGCTGCAAGAATGTCCACCAGAGCTGTTGCCCATGAACTGAATGTTCATTTCTCTACCATAAGCCGTCTCCAAAGGCGTTTCAGAGAATTTGGCAGTACATCCAACCAGCCTCACAACCGCAGACCATGTGTAACCACACCAGCCCCGGACCTCCACATCCAGCATCTTCACCTCCAAGATCATCTGAGTCCAGCCACCTGGGCAGCTGCTGCAGCAGTCGGTTTGCACAACCAAAGAATTTCTGGATAATTCGTCATCCTCATCGGGGTCTCGACCTGACTGCAGTTCGTCATCGTAACCCGACTTAAGAGCAGGGTATGTGCGTCATTCAGTAGTGTCTTGCATTAGCCAAAATCATGAGTCCACCACATGAATAGATAATCCAATCGCACATGAATAAATGCAAATATTCCCTAAAAACACCCAGTAAAGACATTGAGGCTTCCGTTGAAGCGCCCGCTTCGTCCCGCACCCCAGTCAGAGAGCATGCCGACAGACAGTGACAGAAATGCCGCCTGTTCATGCGCAGTGGTAAAACAATATTTACTTATTGGTTACCAATTTGAATCAGTACATTATAACGCAAACAATACCTTAAATAAATTAAGAGTATACTTATCCAGGCACCACTACACCATATAGTTATTTATACTACGGGGCCGTTGAATGCTTGAATCTGACTGGCTGAATAACGTTCTAAAGGTGTGCATTATTTTCAGGGAAACGCACATCGAACGTAGTTCCAGGCAGCTTCTGACCGCATTACATGTCTATATCACTTCGCCACACTATTTCAGTTATTTCAAAGGTCCTTACAGCCTAAAACAGCAAAATAATCAAAACCCACAACGACACTGGCCAAACAAATAAATACAGATACAAACAATACAAAGAAACGACTGATTTTTTCCATGTTTTGCAGCAAAATTAAATTTTATTATGCATGTAAAGCACACACTATTTCTCCACTCTCTCTCTAACAGACGCAGACAGTCAGCACAGACGTGAACATACACACTAATGTTAGCGCTGCTCTGACGATTAACAACTTAAAAACTACATGACATTTCTCATAAGCGAGGAAACAACTATGAGGTCGACTGATATTGGATTTTACCGATACCGATAGCTAGGTTGAACCACACTGGCCGATACCGATTAATTGGCCGATAGTTTTTAAAATGGATACTGAATGGTAACTAAAACAGTGGTCTACTATTTAAAAAAAGGTACTGAACCATACTTTGTAAAAGAATAAATGTATTAATATTAATTATATATTTAAAAATATCAGTAAATGTTGAAATTAACACACTAATAAGGAACAATACTTACATTCTACAACTTTTATTAATCTTAATGCTATAAATGGACTCTTATTATGAAGTGTTACCATTTCATATCAACAGTCTTTAAATATCTACACAAAAGTCATAGTATTGAAATTACATCATATGGATATTGTATGTGTAGTCTCACAGTTTAACTGCTTCTATTCTAGAACACTTGATGAATATCTAATCAAAATAACTAAATATTTTAGTCACAACCTGAGCAAAAGCCCAGCGGCGCGTCCGGAGATCTCGCATCAGTTATCACACACACCGGACGCGTCGCGTTTAGCGTAAACAGCAGTCTAAAACTGTTCATTTAATCACCAAACAGACATAAGATTATTTCAAGAATTATCAAAAAGCGGCACAGATGAGTTTGGTGTTTAAAACAACAGACCAAATGGAAAAAGGAAACGTGATCTATATTATAGCTCGCTATTTGAAAAATACAGACTTTATTAGAGCCACAGAAAAAAAAACGTTTTGCTAAAAATGCACAATACACAATCTTCAGGTCCATGGTAAAGTCTATATGTGCATTTACATTGATTTGGAACAGATATGATGCATTTAATGTAAAACTCTGTGATAGCGCTCTGTGATACGGCAGGATTTCTGTCGGCTGAATGAACACAGTTTGCTGTCTCACATCACTAGCTTTAAATACGCGACTTGCTGGCTAACAAATGCATTAATGTGATCAGCTGGATATAAACTAATGGAAATAGATTGTAACAATTGTGAGTTTAAACATTTGGGTTGGACTTCCTGTTTTGGTCACATTGTTTTAACCTCTTGAGGTGCGGCTAATATTCGCTTCCTCTCAGCCTTGATGGCAAACATACTGCTGTGCTTTCTCTATTAATGCAGCATTTAGTCAACAACGTACTTACAAAGTAATGATATGAAAACATGCACTATAGTTTGTTGTCGATGTTTTAAATCCGCATTTGTGTCCCGCTCTGTTCAGCACGCAGTACCACCTGTGTAAACAGCACATGTTTTCAGTTTCTGCTCTTATCATACATATCCATTATCATACATATCTATGGCTCTCATACTGTATAATGACAGCAGAGCCTTCTCAGCCACTTTAGCATGGACGCAAACCAGAAAAATGATCGGCAAAAACGATAAACGATAGTTCTGCCGATTAATCGGCAAAACCGATACATCGGTCGACCTCTAGAACAACGACACTGTTCCTGAAGAAAATGAACTTAAAGTCTCACTATAAGTAGAGACGCTGCTGCTGATCACGTTTGAGAGAAGCACAGACTCGCAGAGGTAATTCACAAGCTTAATCTCTTTCTGTCTCTCTCTTTCCATTTGTCTGCCTGCCAGTCTGTCTAAACTACATCGTTAACTGCATTATTTTGCTATCAATGGCTCAAGCATCATTACTAGTTCTAAAATTACATTTTGGAACTAGCAACGAAGGCTTTGGATGGGCTGCGTAAGAAATTAATCCTGCTCACAATAGCCGTTTAAGAACAAAAACCAGACTAATGCCTTGAAATATATCATCTGATCGATGTCTTGAGTTCTTAAAGTTCTTGACTTCGGTCCGCTGAATTCCTAGAAAATAATGCACACCCGAGGTGTGACCTCCGCTTCGCGTCGTGGCCGCATCACCACCTCGGGTGTGTCAATTATTCCTTACATAATACAAATTTTAAAATTTCACTGCATATCTGCTGCTGCCATAAAGACCCATTTCGAATGTTTACGTGCTTTTCTTCTCTTTCCACTCCCACTCCCACTCCCTGTGTTGGAGCAGTTATGAAGTAATGTTTTTTTGTTGTTGTTGTTGTTTTGTTTTAAACACTTTTTAGCATTTCAGTAATACATGCAAATTACAGCGAAGCAAACCTTGTGAGTGAGAGAAAAACATGGACATCCTGGATTCGGACGGCAATTAAATCACCGACTACCCCCTGTAGGCTATATGGTGAAAATCACTTACGTCCCCAAACAATTACCCTCCAAATAGGGTTTAACACAGATTTGTGAACAATATTTGAGAGAAATAGGCCTTTTGTGTACATGGAAAAAGTCTTAGATCTTTGAGTTCAGCTCATGAAAAATGAGGGCAAAAACAAAAGTGTTGCGTTTATAATTTTGCTCAGTGTAAATAAATAAAATGGAGCTAAAGGTGAGAGTTGTGCACCTGTCTTTCTGAGGGGTTCTGTTCATTGTATAGAGTGACCGTGGCCTTGAAATCTCTAAATACAGTTAGAGGGAAGCAATCCTCCTCCTCTTCCGCAGAATCATTGCTGCTGTTTGGGGATGGAGCACAAGGAAAATATACTGTCACCCAGAGACTTCCGTTGGCCATGGAGAGTTCTGTGGAGGGCGGGCTAAATCTGGCATCAGCTAGCAAAAAACAAACAAACAAATAAGAAAATAATAAGAATGAATAACAACAATAAAAAAAATGTACATAATACGTAAAACTTTTTACTTTAATACTGTTTAATACTGACATTCATTTATAGGGTCGCAAGTTTCATTTTTCCAGAAAAATTCAGATGTCAGATTGATGAAACTGAGAATTTCTAAGCTCGAAAAGACATGCGACAGATCACAGCTTCGCCGGGAAATCTGGATGCAGCTTGAAACATTTGTCCATGATGTACTGCAACACAAACACACAATATCACACTTTATAAAAATGCTGAGTAAATTCTTTATGGCGATCATCTGGTCATTCATCGCCTGCAAAACGGTGTGAAACAGACATTTCTGACTTTCATTTCTTAAAAAAACATGACTTATGAAAAAAACAAAGCAAGTAAAGAGCTTGTACTTGAGTGCTTGTGAGTCATTTTCTTTTTCAATCGCAATTCAGAGGAAACCAAGAGCGTGCCTAAAGTGATAATAGTGTCTCTGCTCCGGAGCGACAAGCCTGGATTGTTTCTCATTGTGGTTTTCTGCTTAACCACACAGTTTCACCTCTCACCCCTCTGCTGCTCTCTACTCCTCACTCTCATTTCTCCTCTAAACAACAGTTTCCACATCATTCACAGTTACTCATGTGTTTCTAAACTCTTTTTTTTTGTGTGTAGACTCACCCTTTTGTATTGCTCAAAACAGTGTAAGTGGTATTAGGACTGGCATCGGGGCAATCCCATTCAAGATGGCATCCGAAATTTAAAGTATACACTCTAACGACACAGACAGGGACTGCAGACTCTAGACGAAACAAATGAAAACAGAACATATTGCACCTGTGTGTCACACACATGATCTGAAAATATACAGTACACCAAATGAAAGTGTGACAGAAAAAGGTACACTTACCTACATTCAGCACCAACAGAAAGAAATATAAGTTTCGGAGAAATACAGGCATCCCCACAACAGAATGCTATTTCATGAAAAAACAATTATCAAAACACCATTGATGATAATATCTCTACCAATCTCACTGACAAAAATATTAACCATTTATAATTAGGTAAAAAAAGGAAAAGAAATACACTTTACCTTAAACAAAAGAATAGAGAGATTTCATTAGCTGCTACTTTCAGTTGGTGAAAAGAAAAAGTGAGAAAAGGACAGCTGTCACAGCATGACTTATGCCACAAAACCACACAGGGACTGAACCCACTCACAGAAACAAAACCGGAGAAGAGAACAAAGCTCTCTCTAGTGGAAAAAGTAGCAAAAATAAATAGTTTTTAAATAGTATAAATATAATTCTATTAGATTCTGTATTAATAATCATAAATACAGCAATTTATAAACAGATATATAAAGAATTCATTTAAAATGACTTTATAGCTATATTTATACATAATAAATAATCTAATTTAGAAACACTACTGTTCAAAAGTTTGGGTAAAGAGTTTTAAATGTGTTTTAAAAGAAATCTCTTATGCTTACTAGACTGCATTTATTTGGTCAGTTTCCAATTATCAGTCAATATGTACATGTTGAAAACATTGGTGCCATTTAATATTTTTCTAGAAACCCTGATACATTCAAATAATAATAATAATAATAATAATAATATCTTTAAAAAAAATCCCCAACATTCTGAACAGTACATATTCCTGATATACAGTAAATTATATATTAAACGTACCATGTAATATATATACAGAGCTGGGTAGATTACTCACAAATTGTAATCAGATACTGATTCCAGATTACATGGCAAAAATTGTAGTCAGTAATGTAATCAGTTACATTACATATTTTAGGTAATCTAATCCGATTACTTTTAGATTACTTTTGACTTGACTCGTTTTATCACATTGATTTAAATAGGATTATCTTGTAGCATAATGATGTAAAAAATACAAAGAGTAAGAAAATATGTTCAATTCATTGTAATTTACAACATGAAGTGCATTAAACATTTTATTACGTCAAAGTTTCCCAAACTAGGGAACTGCAGAGGGTTTGTGGGTTTAATGAAAAGCTAACAATTAATTAAATCATAAAAAATTTAAATTAAAATAAATCATTTTAAAACAAAGTCCTTTGGTGGCCATATTTGCAACGCCTCCGGGCAGCTCATACAAGACCAAGTCCTATCTTAATGAATGGGGGAATCCTGAAACCTCAAAAACTGCACACTGAACTCACAATTAAATTACATGCATCAAATCAGCAACAAAAATCTTAAATGAATTGCCCCATGAATGTTGTTTCTTATGCTCAAATAGTGTTTAAAAGGTTTATTTTTCAGGCTAGACCGTACTTATGACTGCGCATTGGGTGGTCTAGCTTCAGGTTTCTATGGGAAATTTGTCTCTTTCATTTAGAAGGTGGGACTATTCCTCCATATTGCAGTTTCTCCCATTCATAAGTATAGGGGTGAACTGTCATTGTGTTTCATTGGTCTTTGTTTTAAAATAACACTTACTAAAAAAAAAAAAGAAATATTTTTATTCACCTGCATCCCATGTGACCATCAATCAACATCAAAGAAACCGCAAACAACCAAATGTGAAACTTAATTATTGAAATATTTCATTTAAAATCTCTTAAAAAAAAAAAAAAAAAATATATATATATATATATATATATATATATATATATATATATATATATACACACACACACACACACGTATATATATATATATATATATATACACACATATATGTATATACACATATATATATATATATATATATCAAGACATTCAAACGTTTGGTATCAGTAAGATTTTTAATGTTTATTAAAGACGTTTTTTCTGCTCACCAAGGCTTCGTTTATTTGACTACAAATACAGATAAAAATGTTAATACTGTGAAATATTATTGCCATTTAAAACACTGTTTTTGTATTTTAATATACTTTAAAATAGAATTTATTCCTTTGATGCAAAGCTGAAATTTCAGTATCATTACTCTAGTCTTCAGTGTCACATGATCCTTCAGAAATCATTCTAACATGCTGATTTATTACCAATGTAGGAAACAGTTTTGCCGTTTAATATTTTTTTGGGACATGTGACTCAGGACTCTGAAGGTCAGTCTTTTTTTTTCTTTGAAATTAATACTTTTATTCAGCAAGGATGTGTTAAATTGATTAAAAGTGATAGTAAGAGTTCTAATTTGAATAAATGCTTTTCAACTTTTTATTCAAAGAATCCTGAAAAAAGTACCACAGGTTCTAAAACATTAAGCAGCTCATAAGTTTTCAACATTGATAATTAATACGCATATTAGAATGATTTCTGAAGGATTGTGTGACAGATGAAAATCAGCTTTGCATCATTAAAAGTATATTAAAATAGAAAACTTATTTGAATTTGCAATAATATTTAATATGCATTTTTTTTATTATTAAATATATGAAACTTTGATGAACATAAGAGACGACTTTAAAAATCTGTTATACCATGTGACATATGTAAAATGTAAAGTTACTGTATTACAAATAATGTGACTCATATCTCCCATTAATACAACATAGCCGGTTAGTACTCTGTCCATGTCATTTAATGTCATTAATAAAATAATACATTACTTTTTTCAATTCTCAAAGTATTTCCATAAACTTTCAAATAATTGTAAAAATAACAAAATATTGACAACACATGTCTTTAGAAAGGCATTAAAACCTATAGGAGCGTTCAAGTTTAGAGGACTAGGACATCAGAATACTAAATGATCCACCTAGTCTAAACAATAATACATAGCGTTTTCTTTCTCTCCAGAATGACATTTTTCAGCTCGATTTTTTATGTTTGAGTGCATTATGCAGTAGCATCCGCTTTTAAAAGGTAGCGCTTCACCTATACAGCATGCATCTTTTATGTCCGTGTGCCAGGCAGAGCGATGTTTGGCTCTGTAGGCGAGGGCGGCAACGCTTTGCACAAAAGCCTTTTCCCAGCCGCATCGCCATTCAAGTTCTTATAAGGGGTTTGTCGAGGTCCACGTGTGCAAATGGAGGGGAAACTCATTCCTGCTAGGCAGCAACCCGGACAGGCTATGACCTCGTCCTGCTCCGGAGGCGTAAGAGGGGTCATGGCACCATTGGAGTTATTAACCCCCCATCCCAGAGAGCGATTTATGGGGATGGTGCCGTTGTTGTTGTCCGTGTCTAGTAAAGGAGGTAATGAGGGTGGCCCGTTAGAGACCGGGGAGCTCCAGCCATTGGAGAAAGGTTTGGTTGAAGTAGCAACAGCACCATCTAGTGTATCAGGAGAGCTGGTGCAGTCCATAGGCTCCTCGATGCTTTCCTCGAACCCCGACCTGTTTGGAGACATCAGCTCTAGATCTAACGGAAGACCAGAGTCGTCAGCTACAGCTTCTTGACTGTTTATTTCAAGATTGTCCTCCTTGTCATCCTGATCAAGGTCTGAACGCCTAATGTTGTCACTGGGTGTATCAAAAACCTCATTAACATTAGGCAGATCAGCAATACTCTCGTTGCTCATAGACAACACACTGTCCCTTCCCATGTCCAACAAATTTTCATTCACTGGATTAACATCTGTGTCCATAACACTTTGATTATTTTCACATTTCCCACTGTCAGCAGTGCCACGTAGAGACTGGATGTCTTCTGGTGTGCAGGGCAGTGATTGGGTACGTCTGTGGAAATGAAAAGGGGCTTTGTCACAGGAGACGGGGCTGCTGGGGTCAGGGGGCGGAGGGAGAGCAAAGGTGAGGGAAATGACAGACTTGCTGGGGGTGTCGAAAAGCTTGATGCGGCCGCCGTTGAGGTCTTGGCGCTGGGAGAAGGGGTTGACGCGCAACGGCGTGGTTTGAGACAAGAGAGGGGATGGAGGGAGGAGCATGTCGGACTTGCTGCGGCAGAGACGCGGGTCAGCGGGAACGTCTAGAGAATGCTTTCGGCTCAAAGGTGTTGTGTTTGCGGATGACTGGTCTGAAAAAGAAGAAAAAGCAACTAATATAAGACTCAGTTTGTTAATGGAATGCAAGCTTCTTTGGTCATTTTCATGGTGAAAACTATACTTGAATTGGGGTGTGCGATATACACCGTCTGCAATATTGTAATTGTTGTTCTAGCATTATTGAGTATATGGGCAAAAGCAAACAAAACACACAGAGTGCGCGCATACATTACGAGATGAAGTAAGGTTCAACTAGTGCATGTTCACATTTAGAGTGCGTTTACTGCATAATTTAGTCTATTAAAATTATTACAGAATTCAAGATATGTGGCAGAAAATATATACGTTTATATTTATATTAGAGCTGCAAAACGATTAGTCACAATTAATCGATAAAAAAAAAAAAAAGGTGTTTGCATACTATATGTGTGTATTGTGTATATTTATTCTGTATAAATACTAGGGCTGGTAAGCGATTAAAAATTGTAATCTAATTAATTACATGATGTGGTGAGTAATTTATCTAATTAATTGCAAATTAATCGCACATCAAATTTGTGAGAAATTAATCCCAAAAGTTAATTTAAAAAGTCACTGAAACATTTTTTTTTTTTTTTACATTTATGAATAATTTATTATTAATTTTATTAATTTTACTATGGAAATATTAAATTATTTTAATGAAATGATACTCTAAAATGATACTACAAATAAAGTAAATCTGCCAGTAGGTGGTGGTAAATTTCATTTGTTTCGTTCAAATGGCTGATTCATTCAGCAGTGAAGTAAATGGTTCTTTATGAATGGTCCATTGAATCATTCGGCCTGAAGCAGATCACCACCATCAGACCGATTGGTGTGTGACATCAAAGTATCGCAAAAGCTATAAAGAGCAGGTTGGTGGCTCCTTATGCTTTTGAATCGCTTTAGCATATCGTTGATGTCATATACAGAAAGGTCTGTGCATCGCCGCTTCAAATCCAACGCGCCTATGGCCAGTGGTTCAGTGCACCAAATTCATTCAAAATGTGTGTTAAGAAATGAAATGCCACTGTGTGTCGCTCGGAAACTAACAGTTCTGCTTTGTCTTTATATTTTCGTTGGCAAACTTGAGCAAAACAGACAAGATTGTGTCTAAAATAACACAACATTAACTTCTTACTTACTGAACTGCTGTATAAGATCGGTTTCACATTTGCACTCCTGTGATACTGCATTTAGCCTATTGCTCATGTGATATTGCTTAACCTTACGATGTATGGAAATATGGGAATATGAGACAAAAACTCAAACAGAAAAATCTTGAATTCATATCTTGAATTTTAGTGACATTCTAACTACTTTCTCTAGGCTCTATTAGGCAGTGAGTTGTTGCCCTTCCTCATATTTGTCATCAATCAACTGTATAAAATGTCAGATGACCCACATAGGTCTGGGGCGGGGCAAGTGCATTAATAATGTTAACACATTATTTTTCACCATAATTAAGTAATCTAATTAACGCGTTAAATGACCAGCACTAATAAATACACACACATATTTTAGGGCTATCACTAATGATTAATGTGGTAATCAAGTAATCTGGTGATTATTCTGACGATTAATTGAGTAATCTGTTAATTATAATAATAATAAAAAAAAATTAATAATAAAAAATAGACCCAAATTAATAATTGCCTTTAAAATAACTTATATAATAACATTGAGGAAATAATTAGTTCAAATAAAGTATTAAAAGCAAGTAGTCATGTGGTTTTATTGAACAAAACTGTTAAAATACATCATATATTATAAACAGTAGAGCTAATGTACATTGTTTTTACACTTTAGTCCGTTTAATCCTTGTTTAATATTGACCTAAACAATTAATTCAAATGTCCACTTTATCTTTAATATTTGGCCATTTCTTTACAATAGAAATGCTGCAGCCACTATAATTTGTTGAATGTGGACATCAAAATGTGTAAACTCAGTTTTAACTTTTTTTTTTTAAATCGTGATGAACAGTTATCATACTGAGAAACACACTGATGTATTCTCCTGTGTTTGCATAGGTTTAGAAATGATTGACCTTACAAATCTGATGAATGGCACACGTTGGGTTTCCAGATGAATATCATTATAAACCCAAACTCATAACAACATGCAGAGATGATGTTTGAGACGCTCCACACATGTAAATAATAACAGTTACTGTGTAGCAACATTTACTGTGAACGGAGCCGATCTGAGATGCATGTAACCTACACACATATACAATTACAGCACATGTATTAAACCTGCATCGCACATACATATTTTATTGAATTGTAGTGTTTGTAAATTCTTAATAGCAACATGATTTATGATGACTTTTTAAAATGGGTTTAATATGTGAAATGTGCCACTTACAGTATTTTGACGATTACTCAACACATGCAAAATGCAATCGAGGATGTTTACGAATACTTCAACAGAATCAAGGAATCGTTACAGCCCTAACATATTTTTAAAAATATTTGTATATTGTATGCATTTGTATGTAAAGAGAAGAGTTCAGATGCAAAAGCTTCTAAATCCATCTGACAACTTTCCTTAAAAAAAAAAGCATTTTTAATCAGGCTCCGATGTATAGGTTTCTATGCAAATACCAATCTATGCAAATTCTGATTGGGTTGAGGCTGGGATTTTAGCGAGTTTGAAGTAAAAGTATTTGATGGATGTATAATGTGTTGAGAGCATTCACTCATTATCATTATCTAATTTTTGACCGAGATGGCTTTTAGGGGTTTTGCATCTGAACTCCTCATATAATTTATATTATAGATAAACATTTACATATAAATCTAACATTTTTTTTTCTTTAATATATACTTTACATATATAATATATATGTATGTGTGTGCATTTATATATACAAACATAATAAATATACAGAGTACACACACATATAGTATGCAAACAAACAATTTTAATTGAATCACTGCAACTTTTTTGCAGCTCTATCTGTTTTTATAGTTAATCAAGATCAAACGAAGAGTGCCCTTCTTTCTTTCAAAAGTCAGTATGATTACAAATGTGATTTTGATTGTTCAGTAAACAAGTTAATATTAAGAGACTTATGTTTTAGACACTATATTTCCTGATTTTGCTTACATTTTTTTCCAACAAAAATAATTCCAAACACAGCCACAGCACTGTTTTGCATCTCTGAGCAAAATGATGTTTCATTCCTGAATGAATCAGCCGTTTAAATGATTTGGTTCAATTGTAGTGACTCACTTATTAACAGTGACTTGCTGCCACCTACTGGTGGTTTTAATTTCACATTTGAAGTATTTTTTTTTATTTTTAAATCATTTCAAATATCAGTATTTGATGTTATCAATACATTATGTTTGCAGTTTAAACTGCAGTTTAAAACATTGCATGTCCCACTGAGCTGCATTAAACAGTGTGTAAATACATCTAAAATGTCACTTCAGATGCAGCTTCTGTGTTTTCTTTGTGCTGAAAAGACACTGACAAATTTGCAAATTTTATGTATTGTAATTGAATAAATGTGAACAGAAGGAAATAAAAACATTCTGGCAACACTGCTGATTTTTTTTTTTTTTTTTTTTTTGCTGACTCACCCTGTACATCAGACTCCATACATTCACTCTTCTCTCGATCACTCACTATCTTTTCCAGCTCTGCTACCAACCATGTGAATGAGGGTCGACTGTCTGGGTTCATCTGAGAGAGGAAAAAAAAACAAAAACAAAACAGATTTGTACAATGTAAACATTTCTGCCCACATTTTTGTGAAGTCATATTAATCGATCAGAAAAATCTGTGCTTCAACCAGCATTTACGCAAAATGAATTAGACAGAAGCCCTGTTAAAGAAGGGCTCCAAGCATATACATCAGCATATGAGTTTTGTAGAAGGACGAATGTTCATGACATAATACTGTTTCATGATAGTAGATAAGAGGTCTTACACTGCAGCAGACAACTGTGAGGTTGAAGAAACGAGGCGGACAGTCTTCAACCATCTGCCGAAAGGCCTCCACATCCAGACCGAAGTCCTGAAACACAGAATCACCACACAAACCTAATTTATGGGACTTATGGGAAGAAAGCTACAAAGCTGATACAAAGCTGTATATCACTACCGAGAAGAGTACAAACTGTACTGTAGCAATAAATCATCCTGACAATGATAAGTCTAGTGTTTGGTTGTAAACCGTAATTAAACAATGATTTGTATGCAAAAGCATGACTTCACTGCCAGTGCTGTTATCTCATATGAAGTAAACTATGACCCATATTCATAAACTGAGGGAATACATGAGATTATTACAGGCATGATATTCATAGATCAGGTGGAAGGGCTTTATCAGCAGTTTTACAATAATAGTACAGGAAAAAGGTGAAAAAGACTACATTCTAAAAGTATTGAAAAAAGTATTCTTTCTAATCTAAGATGCTGTGCATTCAGTTTTTTCACCTCCGTCCGTGGAAGAAAGTCAGGATCTGCCTGTACTCGGCCAATAATCTCACAGAGAATAATACCGTAGGCAAATACATCCACCTGTAAAAAAAAAAACAAAAACAAAAAAAAAACAACAACAGTGTATTAAATATCTAAAACCCTAAACACAATAATGAACTTAATAGAACAATATCCTCAATCAATAGGATTAATGGCACCTATTTTGCATTTGAAATTGTGAAATGACAGTAATCGGACAAGTAATGTGGGTGAAACAGTCACTGCAAAGGACTCTGGCCTGTATCTGGGTAAGGAATCATACGGTGTTTGACCTTTTCATTGTAGCGTTCTCCTCTGAGCATCTCCGGAGCCATCCAGTAGGGGGAGCCGACGACAGCCAAGTTTTGTTTCTCTACCTCATCACTGAAAACAGCCAAAGGGGAAACAGGAAAATCATTTACTTAAAGTGAACCTACAAGTTTTATTAATCTTTTTACAATAACTCCTCATTTCCTAATTGAACACCCCTAGTCCATTAACTCACAGCATGATTATGTGTGTGTGTGTGTGTGTGTGGATGTACAAAATAAAACAAAGCAAGGTCTTGTAAGATCTTAATTTTAGCTGGCATACTCATACGCTGCTGAGAGACACTTCCTCAGTTTTATTTTGGTCTGGGACTGTGTACTGGCATAAATAGACAGAGGGGAAGAGTGGAGACAAGGGGAGAGAGAGAGAGAGAGAGAGAGAGAAATAGAGTAATGTGCCACAGTGTAAACACCATTTGGGGATGTGGGTTAGTCAGAGTGAGGGAATCTACCACAGCAAACAGATGAAATACTTTGTCCTTTTTAGGAGAGCTTTCCAAAAAGCCCTCATTTAGCAATCGGCTCGGTCTTCTTCACATATACAAATACCTGTGGTTTTACACGTAAACATGAAGCATTTGCAAGCACGCCAAAATATGCATTACATAACATTTACAGAAATACCAACACTGAGAAAAATACACCTAAGCTCAACTGTAAAACTGCTCTCTCTCACACACACTTTCTTACGAAGCCATCATTAAAATAAACACAAACGCAGGGTGGAAACAAGTCTCTGATGACCTGACATCACATGTACACACTGGATTTGTTCATAATGGAACACTAGCTTAGTTACTACTTGCTGTATACATAGTTTTTAAATTAGTAAGCAAAACAGCAGGCATTAATCCATGATAAACATTTTAAAGAGTGATGACAACATTATCACCACATAACTTTATATTCATCACACAACTTCATCTTGACCTGCATGTTTAATTCAGCAAATCCAAACTTGTTAGTACATGAATTAATTAACTATGAATTTTAAATTTATTTTTGCTCTTTTTTAATTTAATTTGGTGTAAATAATAGTTTAAACATTCGGTTGTTCAATAAAATGGTCAGTCAAGAAAGTGTATTTCTGGTTCATTCATCATAATGGAAAGACAAGGTCAAGTTCAGCACATTGCATTGTAGGATGAAGTATTACATGAAGTAAACCTTTACTGTTCCTGTTCAAAGTCTGAGGTCAGTAAGATTTTTTTTTTTTTTAAGGAAGAAATTAATTATAAACAAATACAAAAATTAACTTATCACAGGAAATTATACTTTAAAACATTAAAATAGAAAACAGTTATTTTAAATTGCAATAATATTTCACAAGATTATGGATTTTAGTGTATTTCTGAATCCATAAATAAATTAGGAACTTTTGAACTGTGTAATTGCATACTAAGCACAGTAAAACTATAAATACTGTTGCAAAATACTTAGTAGCATGCTTTTCTAAACATTGTGTTGATCTCCCCAGTGACAGAATGGCAAAGGCTGCACTCTGATGGCACTCACAATCACACGCTATGTTTGGGTGGTACACTTCGCTACCCCATTATGTAACATTTGTGTTTGTGCTGAGACAGCGTATTAAAGGAAAGCTGAACAGAGACTTACAAACCACTGCTCTCATACAATACAGAATGAAGAATTACACAAGCAGCAGCAGATCACTTTAATATGTACCAGCAAGAGTGCTTCACTAAAAGGAATGTTAATCCACAGGATATACAGATTAACTGTTACATACAGTAGTCTGCACTGGCCAAACAATTTTCCGCTTAAATGTAAAACCACTGGAATATCATTAACAGTTACTTAAAGATGCATTTGATTTTTTTTTTTTTTTTTTTTGTAGCACTGGCTATTTTTTTGTAAACAAATCTTAACACGGCAGCTCCCACATTAACCATGTAATGTTTAACAGGCACACAAATCATAAAATTACCCAATGCACTTTAAAATATGCTTTGCACGCCCTACTCATATTTTGTATACCTTCAAGTGATATGCCGTTAAGAGCCAATTCACCTCCTCCCTTCATTTCCTATTTCCTTAGTAAACGTCAGCCAGCAATTACAGTATCATAGACATAGTTGCTAGGAGTGTTACTTTGTCTGCACAACTAAAGCCTCCAACTGTTCTCACACTGGGAAATCCTGTAATACCAGGAGAGTGATTTCTTGCAAAATATTTTATATTTATATAAATTTTAATTTTCAATTTCAATTCATATTGCTTTATTGGTATGACATACTTGGGTACATAGTCAAAACATTGTAAATGCAAACAAAACAAACAAACAACAAAAAAACGAGAAAAGCGAGAAAAGTTTATCACGCAGTTCTGGCATAATTCTAAGAAAAAAGTCAGAATTGCTAGTTTTTAATTTGGCAATTGTGACTATTTCTTGCAACTATAGGTTTATATTACGCAATTCTGAAAAACAACTGTCAAAATTGAGTTTTTATATAGCTATTTTTATATCACGCAATTTTGAGAATTTTTTTCTAGAATTGTACGTTTATATCACGCAATTCTGAAAAAAATAAAATAAAATCATCTCAGTATCTCTCAATTCTGACTTCATAGCTTGCAATTGCAAGTTTAGATCTCATCATTTTGAGAAAACACACAGTTCTGAGAATAAAAGTCAAAATTGTGAGATAAAAAGTCGCAATAACCTTATTTTAATTTTTTATTCAGTGGTCGAAACAGGCTTCCATAGCTTTTAGTAGGTAGACTACAGTTCAAAAGTTCAGGGTGAGAGTTTTTTTTTATTTTTGAAAAAAAGTCTCATGCTCACTAAGGCTTTATTTGTTTATGAAAATACTGGTAAAACAGTAATACAATGAAATGTTATTACAATTTCAAATAACCTTTCAATGTAATTTAGTCTTGTGATGACAAAGCTGAATTTTCAGCATTCATTAGTCCAGTCTTAAGCTGTACTACTTTCAGTAATATTTAAGTGAAAACCATGATTAGGGATTTAAGTGTCCATCATGGTTATGAGTTTAACACCTTTAATCTTATGAACAGCATTTAGGTTAAACATCACACATGCAGCGAGATGAAAAATGTTTTTAGGATCAAGTGATTTTTTCCATTGTTTTTCTAGTCAAGCATCTACATTAACTGCATGTGCTTGCAGTGCAACAGTACATGCTTCATATCATGTGTGAACAGATACTTGGGCCATTAAGGGTAAATGTCAACATCATAACTCAAGCATATCTGAGGTATTTAACATTTATTTCATTTACACGTGTAGCTCTGTGTACACACCTACTGAAGCAACAACAGGACATGACTGGGATGGATGTGTAGAGGCTAAAGATGTGCTAACTACATCACATGCTCTTAATAATTTACTCTCCAGCTATAGATACAAAAGCTTTATGGAAAAATGGAAGCTCATCAATCAGTACTTAACTGCTTCCATCCTTCTCTCAGGAGGGTATGCAGTATATCTAATCTTATCTCTTGAGTTATGATGATGCAATTTACTGACCTGTGATCAGGAATTTTCTCTGCCAGGCCAAAGTCCCCCACCACAGCACTGCACTGCCCATTCTCCCAGCGTACCAGACAGTTCTACAAAACAAAACACACATTAAAATGAACATTTTTATGTGCTTTTAATGTGTATTCGTGCTTATTATTATTATTATACAGAAACATTTGTGGCGTATAGTACAACTCCAGTGTGAAGTGTCTGGAATACACACTTGTGTGTGTATGTGTACCTTTGACACAAAGTCTCTGTAATAAAGGCCCTTCCAGTGTGTGTACCTTTGACGTAAGGTCTCTGTGAAATATGCCCTTGCTGTGGAGGTACTGCAGTCCTCTGGCAATATCAAGACTGAGGTTTATTCTCATAGACCAGGACAGGAACACGTCACTGTTCAACAGCTGCTCCAGGTTACCGCCGTTAATGTACTACAACACACACAGATGTCAAACATTAAGGGCATCTTCTGCAAAAAAGGAAAATTACACTTTAAAGAATTTAATACTTCTACTCAAGGATGCGCAAATTGATCAAAAGGTGATAGTAAATAGATTTATATTTAAAAAAAAGCTGTTCTTTTGAACTTTCTATTAATCAAAGAATCCTAAAACAAATATGTATCATGTTTTCCTTAAAAATATTAAGCAGAACAGCCATCATTTATAATAAGCAACAGATCAGCTTATTAGAATGATTTCTGCAGGATCATGTGACACTGAAGACTGGAATAATGGCTGCTGGACAAGCAGGAATAAATTATATTTTAAAACATATTATATTTAAAATTATATTTTTATACATTTCAAATACTGTTTTTACTGTACTTCAGATCAAATAAATGCAGCCTTGGTGAACATAAAACTTCAGATACTAACTCTAAACTTTTGAACAGTGCTATTCAATCTTGAAAACTATAAATAAACAATTTTATCCAGCAATTATGTTGTGTTTTTTAAGCATTATCGGCACTTTCACTTTCTTACCTCTGTCAGAGCATGAAGTTGTCCCTCATGGACACACACTCCCACAAACCTAAAGGGGCACACACAGAGAATCAGGGAAAAGGGTGTTGGAAAAACAAAACAGGAGAAGGCGCTAACAAGTTCCTTCAAGAGTGACCCATCTCAAGAATGTGAGCTGGAACACCTGTATTTTGAAGGCAATCTTAAGCATGCATGAAAAACACACACTCTCGCTCTCTCTGTCTCTCTCTTACACACACACACACACACACACACACACACACACACACACACACACACGTTTAATTCAAACACATGAGACCACACAAGCTGGAGCAGGTTAAGCAGACAAAAGTCCTAGACTTCTTGCCCTGTCACATATAAACAAACACACCCCCTGTATTCATGTGGAGATTTAAGATAGATATATTTGTATTTCATGGTAATGTGTTGCTGCCTCCTGTACTCCCTAGATTCCAATTAAATATTTTACTCTATATAAACAGTGGCTGCGGTTATGGAGGCAGGACAAAAGCTGCCATCCGGTGTGACATCAATATTCATGTTCTCATACAATGTGCTGTTTATTGCCCAACAGCACAGACTTTGTCCTCTAGGTGTGCTGGACTTAAACCAAAACAAAGCATTCTTTCCATTCTAGAGGCAAAAATGGATAAAAGTTCTAAACGTGAATTTAGAAATAAATAAATAAATTATTCAATGAACACTTGGAAAGTCCTAAAAATTAATAAAGATCTAGCTGAAAACTCTGACTATAGGGCATGTTACACAAGAGAGAGAAAAGCCTTCAGATCAGAGACTGGTGATATGATTTTCCAGCTACCCCTCACAACCCATGTACTGAGCTGGAACCATTATATAGATGATATCAGATTGTAGTAATGGTATTTTGATTGTTATTGCAGCAATGGAGCCCCAGTCTGACAAAAGTTATTAAAATGGCTGAAATTGATTACAGCACTTTTTAATTATTACATACTTTATTATTATTTATAATAAATATTATGCAATTCAATTTTTTGCATCCTCATGTAAACTAAAGAATTAAAAGGTATGCATTATGGAAGGTTTGCATTTCAATATTTGTTTGATGTTTAAAAACGTACCATTCAAATGTCAGTAAGGTTTTTCTCTTATGCTCACAACGGCTGCATTTATTTGATCAAAAATATAGTAAAAACTGTCATATTGTAAATAAAAGCATTAAAGGATTACTTCACTCCTGAATTAATTTCCTGATAATTTACTTACCCCCATCTCATCCAAGATACTCATGTCTTTCTTTTATAAGAAATTAACATTTCTGATGAAAACATTACAGGATTTCTCTTCATATAACATTTGTAGTTTAAAAAGTATATACACGTTTTGCTAGATGAGACCCTTATTTCATCAGTTGGGATCGTTAGGTGCTATTTGAAGCTGCATTGAAACTGCAATTTGGACCTTCAACCCATTTTTAACTCCCGTTAAAGTCCACTATATGGAGAAAAGCCTGGAATGTTTTCCTCAGAAACCTTAATTTCTTTTCGACTGAAGAAAGAAAGACATGAAGATTTTGGATGACATGGGGGTGAGTAGATTATCAGGAAATTTTAAATGTGGAGTGAACTAATCCTTCAATCCTAAAAAAAAAAAAAAAAAAAAAGAAAGAAAGAAGAAATCTTAATTAAAAAAAAAAAAAAAAAAACATTTTGAAATATTTTTACTATTTTAAATATCCTTTTTTTAAATATGCTTTCTATTTGAACATATTTTAAATGTCATTTATTCCTGATTTCAAAGCCAATTGTTTTGCATTTTTTAGCAATTTTTAACAGCCGAGTAGAATGTTTTTAGGTTTATTTAATGAATAGAAAGTTCAGAAGAACAGCATTTATCTGAAATCAAAATCTTTTGTAACATTATAAGTATCTTTATCATTACTTTTCATCAATTTAAAAGCATCCTTGCTAAATAAAAGTATTAATTTCTATAATAAACTTATTCAACTAACATTTTAATTATTGATGATAATAATAATAATAATAATAATAACAACAACAATAAATGTTTCTCAAACAGCAAATCAGCATATTAGAATGACTTCTGAAGAATCATGTGACATTAAAGACTGAAATAATGATGCTAAAAATTTAGCTTTAGTAACAGGAATAAATTACATTTTAAAATATTCAAATAGAAAACAGTTATTTTGAATAGTAAAAATTTAAAAATGTTATCGTTTTTGGATCAAATAAATGCAGGCTTGGTGAGCAGAAGAGACTTCTTTAAAAACATTAAAAATCTTTTGACTGGTATTGTAATTTCTAGTGAACCGTTCTTCAGGAAACGTAATAGTCAAATATATATATACACACACATATAATCAAAGCAATACTTTTCATTTTATATTCTGGCAGCATCTCTACTGCACATATACAGTTAATATCCAGTGTTGACCAGCTCTGCTGTCATAGGATATAGACGTGTACACTGCAGACCTGAGAATGTTGGGATGTCTGAGTCGGTTCATCAGCTGCACCTCTTTCAGCATGTTGGCTTTGTTACTGGCCATGGTGTTCATCTTCAGAGCCATCACCTGCCCCGTGGTACGATGCTGCACCTTCAGAGAAAGAGAGAGAGAGAAAATACTTGTGTCACAAACAGGCACTCTAGAGGTCTATTCATGTCTGGGCCAGCTGGACAGAGATCTCTGGCCCTTTTCTCCCTCACACACACACAGCCTTCTGATTCATCCCAGACTTCAAAGTCCCTGGCTGCAGGAGACATTATCAGCACTCAGGATGATACACAATGGAGTCCATAGTGAAAATTTTCAATAAAGTTAGTTACATTTTAAATTCTGTACTATTTGCACGTCACTAATCAAATATAGGCAAATTTGTGGTACTGACTGAGTGAGCTTGTACAAAAGGTCAAGAAAGTCTAACATTATGTAACATCACAAGATGCTTTGGTGCTTATGGTGTCCACATTCGTATCTTTCATTATCTTTCATTTGCTTGAGTGGCTCATCAGGGCACATCTCACTGTAAATATGAAACAGACCCACAACACACTGCCTGGTATCAAGCTGAAGGTTTGCCCGTTCAAGCCGTCTGGTCCTTATCTGGACTCAGTAGCAGCCGAAGTAACACTTATACAATTTCACAAACAGTCAAACTGAGAACCATAATATTTTGGTTCATAGCAACTACAAAAAAATGATTTATGAGGCAGAAATTATAAAGTGTGTTTCATTTCATCACTATAAATTAAAACAGTGTGCTATTGACTAACTCTAATGTTGTCTGAACATGTTCCCTTGATGACAAGAGATATTTCCAAACACACATACAAAATGAAATAAACCAGAGCAAGAATTTCCCTTAAGGACCGAAACTATCTGCATCCAAGCTTCAAGAGTATTCTTCATCTTTGATTATCTACTCAAAAGCACTATGACAATCTAATCAAGCAAAGCAGAAACCCATCCCTGATTGATGACACCCAAACCTGTGTTGTGCTGTCTGTCTGGCTGATCTTCCCTGCAGCGCCAAAGCGTGCCAGCTAAGATATCATGATAACAATGAGCACCATTATCAGCTTTTGTGAGTCTCATGAAGATCAATAGCAGGAAACTTTAAAATCCATAAATTATCTGATATAACTCAGCCCTGCAGCTAGAGTGAGGGAGAGTTTATGATTGTTCACACATCTGAGGGTGTGTGTGTGTGTGTGCATGCGCGCACTGTTTTTATCAAAGGTAAACAGTGCTGAGTTGCAGTGCGTTCTAAGGGATGGATACAGAAGACGCCCTCAACATACACATAATAGGCATTTCGGCATCCTGTGATAAAAATATCTCTGTGCCGTGAGAATTTATGTCCTTTAGGCAACTGTGAGAAAGTTTTGTTTTCCTCAACAATAGGTAGGCATACATGGAGTCTGTGTGCTTTCATATTTTATGCGTTAGGGCCTGCACGATCATAACAAGTTCATAATTGTTGATCATTTCAAATGCAAACCTCTGACAAGAGCAGACCTAAATGGAAAGCTGTAATTGATCATTTTTCACTGATAATTAAATATCTGAAATTAATTTCGTTAAGTAACTATGCAGCCATATACAGAATGGATTAAAGGAATAGTTTACCCCAAAATTTACTGACAATTAATGGCTCAAAATGTAGATGAATTTTGAATGTCTCAGGGCATTCAAAACGTAGATGAGTTTGTTTCTTTATTTGGAGGAGATTGGGAGAAATTTAGCATTATATCACTTGCTCACCAGTGGATCCTCTATGGGTACTGTCACAATGCGAGTTAAACAGCTGATAAAAACATTACAATAATCCACAAGTAATTCACACGACTCCAATCCATTAATTAATTTCTTGTGAGTCTAAAAGCTCTCTGCTTATAAGAAAATCTATTAAGCAGTTTTAACTTTATACCATTTCTTTTGGCAAAAAGTCCATAATCTATAATGATGTTCCTTCAGTGTAAAAGTCCATGCCCTGTTGTCCCCTCACATTAAAATCCACTGACATATTTATTTTGATTTGTTTTGGACCGTTTCTGTATGGCCCTATGAAATTAGTTGCATTTTTCCCAAATTAAATTTTATTTCTTTCCAAGATGTAATTTTTTTCAGTTATTTTTTCTCGATTCCGTGTTTTTCCATTTTAATTTTTCAAGTCAAAAAGCATGTCTAATTAATTTTGATCATGAAACAAATTGCTGTCAAGAAATTTAAGTTTCATGCTGTTCTTAGAAGTTTACAAAAAATTACATTTGAGTGCCCTATGAAATATTTTATTTTCCTCAATTTTTTTTTTTTCCAAATTCTGTTTTATCCATTTAATTCTAAATTCTGGACTCCATTTGAATGGTTTTATTATATTTTAATAAATCAAAAGCATCTCTAATTAATTGATTTTATAAAACATTTATTATTAGTTTCCTTCTTTCTTTTTTTCAGAAATACTGTGTTGTGCATTTACATTTTTCTGGTAAATAAATTCTAGAAAATCATTTTTCTGGCAAGTATTCCTTAAAAAATAATGTTTTAATAATAATAATTGCATTATTAGTAGCTGTACTGTGGCTAAATTAAGATATATATTTCTGTCACAGTTTTTTAAAGTTAAACAGAACTTTTACTTTGACTGGTTGCTGTGAATACCTTAAAGTTTCTGTTTGTATATGATACTATGATTTTTCTCAAAAGAAACTGTAAAATGCTCATGAAGTGACTCTCAGAGCAGTTCTAAAAATAATGTTAATGTGTTCATGTACTCGTATATTGAGGAGGAAGAGGCCGATTCATAATTGCATAGTCTTTTGCAGCTTGATATTTACAGACCCTAGTTCTACTTTTAATTTGTACTTTCAAAAATTGGCAAACTCCATGACATTCCATGATATACAGTAAAAACCTTTTTTATGACTGGATTGACCTTTTTGCTTGCAAATGGTGCTTTATCTGTGCACATTTCTCTCCTGATCAAAAAAATAAAAACATCTTGATGGATTTGTTTCTTACAAAAATGCAGGGTTTTTTTTACTTCACAAGAAATTAGCTGACAGACTGAAGTCTTGTGATGTTTTTATCAGCTGTTTGGACTCTTCTGGTGGCACATATTTACTGCAGATGATTAATTGGTGAGCAAGTGATGTAATACTAAATTTCTCCAAATCCGTTCAGATAAAGTACATTTTCAGCAAATTTTTTTTAATATGGTAAAACATGTTTAATGGACATGAGGTTACTGTACACCTGGTAGCTAAAAGCAGTATCCAATCAACCTAATTTTTTTAAACAAGCAAACAATGAGTGGGGGGGGATGTGTAGCACTCCGTGAATGACAGCTGTTCAGATTCTGTGGAGCTTTCCACAGAATTCTACGAGGACAGAAAACATACTGCCTGACTATAAAAGATCAGTACAGCATTTGTTTTTAACAGGGAGAAGAGGTGTGTGTTGGTTTGGGAAATATAGCACAAGCTGGATTTAAACTGGGGTTGCCCACAAAATTGTCACTGCACAATGTGCCAGAGCCTGTGCACACACACACACACACACACACACACACACTCTCTTTAACCAACAAGGCAAACAGTAGCTGAATGAGCATTGAGGTTGCTCAGTATGCTGCTGAGTGTATGAAAAAAAAAGAGATGTAAGAGTCTGGATGAGCGTGTATCTGATGGATCTCATTTCTATCAGCATACTTCTCATATTGCCGTTTAGACAGGTGGTCACAGACAGCACTTACCAGAGCATCATTAGCACCCACTCTCACGCTACAACACACTGCCAGAGAGACAGTTAAAAGTACCCCACAGAGCACTTAATATTAGACACACAATACATTTTTCTTCTTTACAGCTTACATCTCTTATAAAATGACCCTTACCATAAGCCTAAGTTTTACTTTATGCCACACACCTTGTATGTCTGTATAACATTCAAATTATGTTCATATTGAGACACACGCACACACACACACACACACACACACGCACACACACACACACACACACACACACACAGGCATTTACACCAGTTTAGCTCTGTTATTTTTTTTAATAGGGATGCACTGGTATTAAAACTCTGTTTACTATTTATATGCCAAATGTTTTTAAAGAACAAGTCTTATGAGTTTTCCTTCAATGCAAACAGTGTGCAAATCAAAGTCTGTTAATCTAAAAAGTGCATAATAAATAAAGACATTGTCTGTCAAAAGAAAGAGCTGACACTGAACCACGTTAACGCGTTGTCATATTTCCGAATCTTCCGCCTGTTAACGATATACGTCACTCTGTAACACATCTGCATAATCGCCACCTGCCTGTGAAATATGAACACCCTGACCTGCCCACAACCACTTCCACTAGTTAGTGTGTTTACATCATGTCCAAAAGATGCTGTGTTCTGCGCTGTGAAAGCAAATTTGTTTTGTTTTCATTGCCGAAAGATGATGACGTCAAGAATCAGTGGTTACAAATAATTTTTTCCACCATACCACAACAATACAATTCGAACCTTTTGTTATGTGCTCGTCATTTTACCAAGGACTGCTTCTCTAATCTTGTTGAGATCAACACCAGATTCACTAAACGCTTGTCCATGAAAGATAAGTCAGTACCTTCTTCATTTGGACCTACAAGAAATAGTTCATTGTTGTAAACCCACTATAGAATGTGTCAATGTATACTGTTGTTATAATTACTTTGTTTAATAATGAAAAAAAAAAAAAAAAATGTAGGCATATTTTGGTTCACAAACTATATTGTTTCATCAGTTAGTCACGCACTTGGCTAATGTATCCACCATGATTGTTTTATGCATTTACAGTTTAGCAGCTAAACTTTAGCTGTGGGCACGATTCACTTGCATTGTATACGGCAAGAGCAATCACAACAGACTTGGCCAGCTGACCAATCAGAGCAGAGTAGGCTTATGGGAGGGAGGGGTTTACAGACCTTAAGCTCAGAACTGCTTTGAAAGAATCGTTTCTAAATCATTGCAAAATGATTCTAATATTAAACATATATTCTGAGAAAATTACAATGTTTTCTGAACTTAGATACATTTAACACTGACTCCAGCATAATAAGACTCCAAAACAATATTACACTTTGGACACCACTTTATAAATACCATAAAATAACAAAATACCTGCTCTTTAATGTTATGACCGAAAACCAATAAACAGCAAATATTAAAATTCTATACAATGTTGTCTAAATAAACTACAAGTACAACTCTAAAACCAAGTGCTATAGATGTATATTCATTTTGAGATCTGCTAAAAAAAAAAAAAAAACATGACATTTAAGTATTCAGTTATTGTTGTTTGAGAAGATAAGGTTTAAATAATCTTTTTTACCTTAACCTCAGCTAATCTAACGGGAAATTAGCAACAGAACATCCAATATATCATGTGGTAAATCCAAAATATAAACTCTATTAGGGTAATAATATTGGTGACCCCGGACCACAAAACCAGTCATAAGGGTCCATTTTTGGAAACTGAGATGTATAAATCATCTGAATAAATAAGCTTTCCATTGATCAGTGTTTTGTTATGATAGGACAATATTTAGTTGAGATACAACTATTTGAAAAACTGGAATATGAGGGTGCCAAAAATAACAATGTTGAGAAAATCGCCTTTAAAGTTGTCCAAATGAAGTTCTAGCAATGCATATTACTTATCAAAAAAAAATTGTTTTGATACATTTACAGTAGGAAATTTACAAAATGTCTTCATGGAACATGATATTTACTTAATATCCTAATGATTTTGGCATAAAAGAAAAAAAAAAAAAAAAAAAATCAATAATTTTGGCCCATACAATGTATTTTTGGCTATTGCTACAAATATACCCCAGCGACTTATGACTGGTTTTGTGGTCCAGGGTCACATGTAGAAATATATTGTGCAAGCTATAATGTGCATTTATTGTGAACTTTTTCTTGCAAGGAATCTAGATCTAAATCTAGATGCAAGGAATCTAAATCTAGAACTGTTGAGTTACCAGCAGAAGTCTTTAACCGCCGTGCCACCAAAGTTTTAAATATGTCACAAACGCACACCTGCAAAATTCATCAAAATGTATTCAAAAGCACACTTCAAATCGTTCAGACTCATATTTAAAACGTACGCAAACTCAAACAAACATGCGCAGCTCTGTGGCGGCAATGGAGCCTGACATCCATGCATGTCCTGACTAGTAAAAGACACTGAGGAACAAGAATAGAAAGACAGAGTGGGAGAGAGAGAGAGAATGCAAAAGGAAAGCACTAAAGGGGACTTCGTGTTGTAAATCCAGCCTTTCAAAATCATGTCAAAACTAGCTTGCAAATTGTTTACAACCTTAACCTCTCCAACCAATCAGAACCAGTCTTTAACGATCAGTTCGCAAATCCCTTCCCACCGACAAGAGGACCACAATGTACAGCAAGGACTTTTAAGCACACTCCTCATATCTATATTTAATGGAAGTGAGCCCAGTTTTAAAATGCGTGACACCAAAGAGGGAACCAGATCCCACCGATGAGCGTCTTTTCTAATTGCGGAACCCAAGATGTGTTACTGTGACATCACCCCTTTGTCAAACGCAGATCAGCGTGCAGTCACCAGACTCATTACTGTATTTCAGGAACACACTAGGACTCAATGAGCACACTTGATATGGTGACCCCAACACAAAGCTCAAATGTACAGCTAATAAAAACTGAACCTACGTCTCCATTGGGAACTCTGCATTGTTGTTCATCAGATAAGAAAGTTATATAATCTACAGCGGCCATGTGAAAACAAAATATGCTAGTTTCCTTCACTTTTCTTAATGCATATCCTATAGTTTAGTTCTATAAATAAGTTCACAAGTTTGATTTTCAGGGAATGCATGTACTGATTCAACCAGTGTTGGGATATTGTGTACTGTTTTACAAACAACACAAGTTATGTAATCAATTACTTTTTTCCAAGTAACTAAAATTACAGGAAATATCTGAGTTGGTTTTAAGTAACGCGTGTTATTTTTTTATTTAGTACTGACCTGAATAATATATTCCACTTAAAAGATATTTACATATAGTTCATAAGGGAAAATAATAGCTGAATTTATAAAAATTACCCCATTCAACAATTTACATGCACTTAATACTGAGTTGTTACCTGAATGATCCACAGCTGTGTTTTTTTTTTCCCTTCTTTGTCCTGAATAGTTAAACTGCCCGCTGTTCCTCAAAAAAAACTTCTTTGGGTCCCACATAATCTTTGGTTTTCCAGCATTTTTGTGTATTTGAACCTCAGTGTGAAAAGATGGATCTCAAGATCAGTGTCATTGTTGGAAAGGGTTCAATCACAAGATGCTGAAAAACCAAAACTTTTGTGGGAACTGAAGGATTTTTCTGAAGAACAGTGGGCAGTTTAACTGTTCAAGACAAACAAGGGACTCATAAATTCCTCTATGTGCATCAAAAAAGTCTTGTGGCTTTGCGTTATGGGACGGCAAAACCTGACTAACTAGGACCGATTTTGTTCCACAGCATAATATTATTCATTCTGAAATGCCCGAGTAAAATCTGTCATGTCGAAAGAAACTGGAAGTAAGGTGGCACTTTCTTCAGACTTAGGCTTATTAAATTTTGGAGTGAAAAAGCCTTTATATCCGCCAAAAATATAACTTTTGGAATTTGTGTTATTAAAAATAAATAAGCAAGCCTAGCCCAAGTGACAAAAAATAAATGCAGAAGTAACGCAATGCATTACTTTCAATAACAAATAACTAAGTATTGCAATTAGTTACTTTTTTATAAAGTAGCGCAATATTGTAATGCATTGCAGTAGTAAATTTCCCTAACACTGGATGCAATGTTTACCTTGAATAAACCATAAGTTAATTTGCATAAACTATAAACTGCATACATGTAAATGTAATCTAAATGTTTTATTATTTGCAAACTTCTATCTTTCCTTGAAATGCCACTTGATTTGATATTTTGTTATCTATTGCAATAACTTTCATGGTTCCATTTGTGAGTTAAGGAGGCACAAAAAGAAAAAAAAAGCCTGACTTAATTCTGGCTGTCCACTTCCATCAGATTCTTGTAGAGGAATCTCACATAAATAGCTACTTTATTTTGGCACAGCTTAAAAGGAGACAGCCTGCTGATCCCACAACGAGGTGAGCATCAAACCCAAAAGAAACACAAAATTCCCTTGTCTTTCATCACTTGTTCTGATTTTATCAAGATGAGCAGAAAACAGGAGTAGTTAGGAGAAGAACGTAATGGCTGAGCAATGTTTTTTCCACTCCAGATCTGATGACATATCAACCAAACCATTATCTGAACAGACAGAGGAAAGAGATTTTTCTGACTAACCAATTAGTAGAGAATGAACTGAAACATCTTTCCGTGCAAGTCCTTACTGTTGACACAGACCACAAAGTCTTTAAAGAACAAAAATAGCACCTGAAAGATCTGTCATGACAGGCACAGAGATTGCTCAATAATATTGTTGTAGGCCATTAATGTTTGAATCTATTAAAACCAACTAAAATTACCCTCACAACTGGACTATTAACTGGATTGCACATACTAGATGTCATATTTACATCTTTCACAACCCTTGCACTACAAACGGAAACAAATAGCAGCTACCGCACATTTGCATATATATTGACTTGATCAGCAGTGACATTTTTGCTGGCAATAACCAGCAGGAAGTTATTACCGTATTTGGTGTCTGGTCAGTAAATTGGGTGACAGGGTGAACTATGAGGGATGGCTAATTAGGTCTCTTCTCTCTCTGACAGTCTCTGTCTCACATGCATGCACACAAACACGGGAGTAGAGTTTCTAGCACACCTGCGCACCTTGTCAACGGGTATCCACTTTCACACCAACACAGACCTACTGTCCTTACACGGGTCACGACCCCTTTTCTCTAACAGGAAGGGAACAGCCAGAATGACTGCTGTTATCATTAGAATTTTGCAAAGAGGTTCATAAAGTGATGGTCTGTCAAATCAATCATTTGGAGAGTGTAAAACAGATCATAAATCTGCAGAGCTACAAAACCTGGAGGCATATATAATGACACACAATCATAAAGTCAGCTTGAAGCAAAAAGATGGTTAGCTTTCCAAAGTCAGTATCAGTAATAGAATCACATATATACACAAAGTCAATAACAGGACTGTTTCGATTATGCAATAGTTTTTTTAACCCTGTAATCTAATAAAGTATTTAAATACAGAAATATGCTCTGCTCAGACTTAGGCACTTAAAGCAAAACATTTGACAAATGGCAAGAAAAAGAACAGGATGGAAGATAACAGAATGAAAATAAAGAGCAGAACTCACTAAGTGATTAGGTTAGACTAAGGGTATCAATAAAAATAAAATTAAAAATTAAAAATCACCTTTTGATAATATAATTCAAATTTAGGAAATTTTATTAAACAAGATATTAATGTGAAGTAAGCAAGCCAACTAATAAAACAAATGCATTAGGGATGGAGCATGGAGCTGCTTCAAAATAATAATGAACTATATAGGACCTTAAAAATTCAATCAAGATTTCTAGATATCTTGAATACTTTGTGTTACAGGCAAGGCAACTTCAGAAAAATAGTATTTATGCCACTCAAGACAGGTATGTTCTATGCAAATGAGCTACATTTTTAGTTTTAACATTATTTGTTCTTTAGATATTCCTCTCCAAAATAAATGCAAAGTGACCCACATTTGGTTTTTGACCACTGAAAATGTGAACAATTTACCAATTTACTCATGGAGCCGCATTAATACATCCATATCTCTGGGGTTGAACCATCGAGGGCCTTTAAAATGAAGTTACCAATGAGTTACATGCATTCAAACTTGAGGCAGAAAAAGACAAAAAACAAGAAGTGCTTTTTGCCAGTTTTGAAGTGCCACTGTTAAACATGTCTTTTTTACATCCCTGTAATTTGGCTCCAAATCTCAAGTGAAATTTGTAATTTTGACGCCTCTCTACAAAATAGTGGATTACTCAGAAAAAATATACATGTGACAATATTTTGTCTTTCATCATTATATTTGACCCTGGACCACAAAACCAATCGCCAATAATACATTGTATGGGTCAAATCTTCATTTGGACAACTCTAAAGGCGATTTTCTGAAAAAAAAAACAAAAAAAAAACCCTCAGATTCCAGAATTTCAAATAGTTGCATCTCAGCCAAATATTGTCCTATCTTAACAAACCATACAGCAATGTTCATTTAGCTTTCAGAGGATGTATAAAACAAACAAACAAACAAAAAAAATTTACCCTTATGACTGGTTTAGTGGTCCAAGGTCACATCTTTGTCTTTCTACAGAAAAAATATTAACAAAACCAGGGGACCTTTGATTGAATTGACACGGAATGACCCGTTAGGAATTAATTAAAAAAAAAAAATACAAAAAATAAATATACAACTATTAATATTTGAAGAGTTCAGATGCAAAACCTCCTAAAAGCCTAATACTCTTACTTCAAACTCCCAAGCCTCAGCCCAATCAGAAGTACCGGTACTTGGGTAGAAACCTATACATCCGAGCCTGATAAAAATGTTTTTTTGGAAAAAAGTCATCAGATGTGGCTTTTGCATCTGAACTCTTCATTTATATTACTATTACACAAGACTAAGAAGGTGGAAAGTGAAAAGGCAAAAATAGTCTTAAACTTTACTCTTATGTTGACTGATTTGTAAAACTATGAGAACACAAACTAATTATTGACTTCCTTTAAATGTGTGTTTTATTTAATATATTAAGATACTATGAAATATATGACAGCATAACAGATATTGCATAACAGAACTGACCCAACAACTCTCTCTACAGAATTACACATTTGTTTACATGTAGTGTTCCTCTACATAAACAATATCATGACATATTTACCTTGAACACCTCGGAGAAGAAACCTGAGCCGATCTTCTCGCAGATAAAGTCATCTATTCGTGCCAGGCTGGACACGGCGCTCCGCAGCGCCCGGTAAGAGGACGGCCTGGGCCGGTGCGCTCCGTGTATCCCGTGCAAAAGAGAATCCGAAGCCTCCGGGTCCAAGTCATCTTGGTCCATAACGATGGTCCCGGATGACATTATCTTGCGCACTGTAAATTCCACCACGAGGGTTTACATCTCCGACGCTCACGCAACACTGCAGTTTCAAGGTCCCTGTAATTGTTTGACAAGGAAAAAGAGCGAGTCCGCCTTTCGTTTAAGTTAAGAAGGACTACACGCAATCCCCGTTACGCGTCCGGCGCGTGACCGAGCTTCAGGTCTCATGCGTCGCTTCCTCCATACTGATGTCTGGCCTCATTTTCAGTAACGTATCACATTCCTGTTTCAAATAAGAAATGGAGAATCGAAATCAACAACAGTTACATTTAAACCCTCTGATCAATATCTGCTTGTATTGCGGCGAACATGTTTTAGTGAAGTTGGACTAGTGTAAATGATACACGGCGGCATCTTTCGCTACAGTCGGACTGCGGATGATGAATTATACATTGAGAAGTGAGGCGATACGCGCGGTCGCAACCTCTCTAAAACAGTGTTTTATACTGTTAATTTTTTTAATTAACCTTGTTACAATCAATATCATATTTTTCCACCGTTTCGTTTTATCATGATGCTTACCTGCGCTGCTCTACAGGTATAAACTTCTCGAGTCTTCGCTTCACCAACTTCCAGTTCCCAGTCCGTTGTAAATATCCTTAAATGATGGAAGCGTTTGCTGAGTTCCCCTCGTGTTTTATTTTGAAAGCGACTAAACTGGGAGCCCTCACTGGCATCTGTGTACTCAAGTCGCAGGAAATGTGTGCAGACTGAGTTTGAGTTCTTATTGGAAGCGACTCACCTGGGCGGGTCTAGCAGCAGCAGCGGCTGCGGCTGCGGCTCACCTGCGGGGGCGCGCCTGCAGTCAGTCAAGCTGCTGGTTTGACAGATGACCAGGCGATACTCGTGTGGTGGTGATGTGCATGAAACGGGGAGCCACGCCCCCCAAATCCCTGTCGTTTGAACGTAATGTAGCCTATTATTGTACCTCTGTTAGCTCGCAACAAAAACAGCTATTAAGGCTATATGTCTTATATTTATTTGACTTAATATTAGTTGTGCAAATTAAATGAGTTGGGTTAATATTATTTTTATTAATTTGTCACAATTTGGTCAGTTAGCCGGATGCGCAGAGGCTTTGGCGATACTCTGATGTAAATAACCGCATGGACGGTTAATGTACTACTGAATATGTTGTTCTGCTAATTTATGCTGTCTAAACCACACACACACACACACACACAAAAAAAGTTTGGAAGCTGCTAAATCATATAGAGAAGGACTTAGTAAGCAGGAAAGGGCGCAACATTTTGACAAACTTAAGTTAATGGGTGGTAAAGATACGTATGAGCAATATTAACTATAACATTAGCCTAAAATTTAACCTACCTGACTGGAAATGATAAGGACAAATCCTAGTTCAGTTTGCCCAACTGCAACCGCCTTTTGTTCCTCAGACAGTTTTTGGCACTCTTCCCTTGATTTGTTATAACTTTTGTCTGTCTTTTGTACTCCATACAATAATCAGCTAAATATGCTAGTTTCATTGAGTTTAGTGGCATTGTTTACATTCAGTGCCGTCAATGAGGAAAATTGATGACGCGTCCTGAAAATTTTCTGTAGACTTTAGATTTTATGTGATATAGGCCTATTTGTGATGTGCAAATTGATAATAAAGTGATACATAATGACAGTAAGGTAGGGGAGAGTGGGCTGAGTTAAGAGTTTTTATTTTACGTGTGATTAAAGCGAGCACATGATAATAATGTCTCCAACTTACACATGTACATAATTTTCAGGATGCGCTGCATCCTTAGAAAAATCACAATGAATCTTAAACAAAGTGCTTTCAAAATATGGCTTTCCTAAAAAAAAAAAAAAGTCACTTGGCTTAACTTCCAACTTTTCATTGCGAGGAGTGTTTGAACCTTCTGTAATCGTTGCATATGGATCTCAAAATCATACAGTCATTGTTGGAAAGGGTTCAAATACACAAAAATGATGAAAAACCAAAGAATTTGTGGGACCTGACGGATTTTTCTAAAGAACAGTGAGCAGTTTAACTGTTCAGGAACACAAGGGACTCATGAACAACTATCACTAAACAACAACAACAACAACAACAAAACAACAGCTGTGGATCATTCAGGTAACAACACATTATTAAGAATCAAGTGTATGTAAACTTTTGAACAGGGTAATTTTTTTTTATAAATTCAACTATTATTTTCTCCTGTGGATTATATGTAGATGTATTTTATGTGAAATATCTTATTCAGGTCAGTACTAAATAAAAAACAACATGCATTTTGTGTGATCCCTCTTATTTTAGTAAAATAGTTAACATTTTGCAGATTTTGACTTTTGACTTCAACTGTATCTGTGGTCATATCACCAATTTTGTTTAAGGATGCATAGAAACAAGGAGTACTCTGCATGACTAATCTGAAGAATATTGACATTTTATATTCTTATTCTCGTATGAGTGTTTTTTTTCCCCTCAACATTTGATAAAACATACCAAAAAATATAATAAACAGCATAATTCTGTAGCCATTTCAGTAGTGTTTATTAATTTTAGTAGGTTTTTTTTATTCATCCATGACAAGCTGGCCTACAGTGCTGTGTGAGAAACTTTATACGAAGACAACACCTATCAAATTTATGATGTATGAATTATTGAGCAAGACCGTCACTGTTAAGTTATTTATAAGCTTTAAAGGTGCATTTGTTTTGATAGTATTGGACACCTTTTAGGTTTTACATTTGTCAATTGTGTGACGTCCATTTGTGGATAAATAATAGGCTAACATAATGCATTAAATATATAGTAAAATACTGAATGAAAAAATATGATGTTTTCAGTCACCCATTAGCTTTGTCATATGACCTTTTGACTTAAAGTTGTGAGCTGAATTTCATTGTGCAAGATTATAATATCTCACGGTAAATAAAGCACACATCTGGCCTCTTGAATAAATGAGTCAATGCTTGAGCGCACTGAGCTCATTAACTTGCTCCTGTTGGCGTTAATGGGTGTAGAGTTGCATGCAGCAGAACATAAAGGAGTGTGTGCACGTGTGTTGTATGCCATAAAGAATCTGCTTGCATTACTCTCTGCTGCCATCTAGTGTCACATGACTAAATAGCAAAAATATGTGTTCGAGATTTTGAATGAAAACTTGTTTAAATAAATGAATTGCATGAATAAAGTACCAATTTTTAACATTTTCAACATTTTTTTTATAGTCCCAGGTAATAAGAGAAGAATTGTGCATCACAGGAATAACTCTTTACAGGTCAGCGAAAACCAAAGAAAGAAAAACATGCATAAAATAATTTTCTACAAAGATGCTGATCGTTTACATTTAGTGTATTATGTAGATTTGTACACACTTTCATTCTTTGAACAAAAGCACATATATATTTCAGACTCGTGTTTATAAAAAAAAAATTTCATCTCGTATTTCATATTTAGGTGTAATTCATTCATTGTAATTAACAGGTGAGATAATCAGTGGCGCAGAATTTTTACCTGCACCATTAGACCATGGGCTTAAAAATGGATAGAGATTCTCAGTAAAAAACTGACCAGTGAAAGAGTAGATGTGAGACTTAGAGTTCACATCATAAAAGGAGACCAGACCGTCCTCATAATCCACAAACACACCCACCTTCTGAAGCTTCATGTTCAGGGGGAGAGAGACAGGGGAAGATTCGCAAGCTTTATATTCTTTTTCATTACTCTGCCATAAAGTCCAATTTCCATACTCAGGACAGAGGTTCAGCGCCCCCTTTCTGTTAATAGATTCTCTTGCCACACCTAAACTCCACTGAGTCTTTCCTTTAACCTGCACCTCAAAATAAAACCTCCCAGACGAAAAGCCTTTGTTTCCCAGGACAATCATATATTTATCAAACCTCTTGCTTGTGTATGGGAGGTATTGCTCTTTCTTTCCATATCGCACTTTTTTTCCATCTTCAGATAGAATCAGTTCAGGATGAGCTGTGTCAGGATCCAGAGTCACATCCACTAAGGGAGAGAGCATGAGAAATGTGTTTAATTTTCAATAAGTGAATGCTAACAATAGAAAATTGGAATGTTGGAAGTCCCTCCTCAGATCATCAGAGATCATTCAAGAAATAGTGGTAACACTTTACAATAAGGTGCCATTGGTTAACATTAGTTAATGTATTAACTAACATAAACAAGCAATGCACAATACATTTATTGCACTGTTTATTAAACTTTGATAATATTAGTTCACTGTTTGTTCATGTTAGTTCACAGTCCATTAACTAATGTTAACAAACACAACTTATGATTTGAGTAACTGCTGAAATTAATATTAACTAGGATTAATAAATGCTCATTACTGAGCATTCTTAGTTCAACTAATGTAGTTAACTAATGTTAACTAATGAACCTTTTTGTAAAGTGTTACTGCAATAGTTCACCCAAAAACTTCATTCAAGATGTAGATGAGTTGGGAGAAATGTAGCAGAAATGTACATTCACTCGTATAAAAACATCACAATATTTGTAAGAAACAAACCTATCATTAAAGGCATTTTAATTTCATACTGTTGCTTCTGGCCAACATACCCATAATTCATAATAATGCTTTCAAGTCCTTCCCCTGTTGTCACATCAAAATCCACATATTTGTTTAGAACTATTTTGGACAGTTTTCACTTGTAAATGACTTTTCCACTGGAGAAACCAATATTATGGATGTGATTTGTGTTTTAGAAGGCAGCAGTTTGAAATCAAAAACATCTTAATGATGAAATCTTGAACTCTTATTCTAATGGCACCCATTCACTGCAGAGAATCTACTAATCTGTTCAAACTCATCTTAGATGGGCTGTGGGTGAGTAAATTGTAATTTTTGGGTGAACCACTCCTATAAGAAATTGTAAGTGTATATGAGTGAATAGGATCATACACTGTACCTGCATACTGCTGTATCCTCTTCAACACTGTGACACACGATAACAAAAGACAAATGAGATCATTATTTACATTCAGACACATTTATGAATTGAATTAGCTTTTAAACATGTTTAAAGGTCCACTGAACTGCTTTAAAAACATGCATTAGTATGTCTATTTCAGTTGAAACAGGAAGACAGGCTGGGACATATCAAGCCAATCCACCTTTTGCGCAGCAATTTGTAAATTGTATGGGTCTGGCTTCTGGTGTCCATCTATTTTTAGCTATACAAAACAGCTTGTTTTGCTGCTTAATATTGCAAACTGGTGTCCTACCACATTATTTGAATGTATTATCTTAGCATAAATCTCTGAATCAGATTAGACCAGGGGTCACCACACTCAGTCCTGGAGGGCCAGTGTCCTACAGAGTTTAGCTCTAACCTTAATCAAAAACACACCTGAACCAGCTAATCAATGTCTTAATAGGTATACTTGAAACTTCCAGGCAGGTGTGTTGAGGCAAGTTGAAACGAAACTCTGCAGGACACCGCCCCTTCAGGATCAAGTTTGGTGACCCCTGGATTAGACCATTAGCATCTTGTTCAAAAATTTTTCCTATTTAAAACTTGACTCCTCTGTGGTTACGTTGTGTACAAAAACCAGCAGAAAATGAAAAGTTGCGATTTTCCAAGCTGATATCTCATTCTGGCGTAATAATCAGGGAACTTTGCTGCCATACCATGGGTGCAGCAGGCACAAAGATATTATGCAGCGCCTGAATATAGTCCCCAGCTTTTTTACTATTACATTAGTGTCTTAGTGCTGGTCACGTTTTAAGTTACCTAGCTGGGGACTATATTCAGGCGTGGCGTAATATCATGGCGCCTGCTGCACCTATGGTATGGCAGCAAAGTTCCCTGATTATTACGCCAGAATAAGAGTATAGTTCCTATCCATATCATATATTTTCTGTCTGTCTTAGTACACGATGTAACCACAGAAGAATCAAGTTTTATATAGGAAAAATACTGAAAGCATTTGGTCATTTTTGAACGAGATGGTAATCGTCTAATCAGATTCAATGATTTATGCTAAGCTATGCTAAAAATGCTACCGGCAGACCGGGAGATAGGCTAACTGGAATCAAAAACGGTAAAACTCATCTGTTTAACTGAGATGGAAAATGAGCCTATTTTCAAAAAAAAGTGAGTGTTCCTTTAAGGCTAACATTCATACTAACAGCCAAAAAAATTAAATTTTGATTTCATGGGGACTTTAACTTGCATTTGGGATTGAGTAGCCTTGAACGATTGATGCATGTGATTAGATGAGTGTATGTGCTCATTTAATAATAAAAAACAGATTTAATGATCTTAAAATTGTGAAATAATAATAATAATAATCTGTAAAACCTACCAGTTTGACTGAGTTTCTCATCTAGAGTCTTTTGCAGCTGAGTCAGAGCTCTTCTCAGAGTCTCCACACTCACACTAGTTTTAATACGGATTCCAGCCCAGATCTTGTAGTCTAAATTGCTGCACAGGGACGGATAAATCTGCAGTAGGAGAGTGAAAGAGAAATCCCTCAGCATGTTGAGTGTTATCCTGTGTTGTGAGCAGAGTGAGAGACACTGACCTGTAGGAAGTGCAGGTGATCCTCAGTGTGTGAGAGCTTCTTCAGTTCAGTGTTTCTCCTCTTGAGCTCGGTGATCTCTTGCTCCAGCTCTTTAATGAACTTTTCAGCCTGTGTTTCTGCTTCTTTCTGCTTCCGCTCCATCACCTCCAGCAGCTCAGACTGACATCTCTCAATGGAGTGGATCAGACTAGTGAACAGATCAACACTGTCTGCTTTCTCTTTTTCAGTGTTTTTCTAATTAGACAAGATTAATGAAAAAAATCTGAACTTTTCCAAAAGCAGAGTATCTGATAAATCAAATGTATATATTTAAATTAGATTCAAATAAACTTACTTTTCTTAGCTGTACTGAGTGTTGAATTTCTTCAATCTTCTTCATTCTGTCCTGGATCATTTGCTGCACATCTGTCTGAGTCTTTATCAGCTCACTCTATGTGTAGAGAATAATAATATAATAATAGCAATAATAATAATAATAAAATTAGTAATAAATTATGTAATTATTTATTTCAATAAATTAAAAGCAAGCTTCACAAGGCATTTTAAAAAGCTGAGTTTTGTAATTAACAGGTGTAATAAAATTTCTAAATAGTATAAACATAAGTATTAAAATAACAAAGTAAAATAAATTCTGAAAAATAAAAATAAACTAAGGGACTGTGCATCTCTTTTTGAGGGAAAAAAGATAAATTTGATATTTCCTACCTTCTTCTGCTCACTCTCCTGCTCTACAGGAACGTTGTTGTGTGATTTGTGTTCAGTCACAGTGCACATCACACAAACACATGTCTGATCATTTCTGCAGAACAGCTCCAGAGGTCTGTTGTGTTTCTGACACAAATGATCCTGCAGATTTTTGGTGGGGTCTATCAGTTTGTGTTGTTTTAAACCTGGAACCTTCAAATGCCGCTCCAAGTGAGCCTCACAGTAAGAGCTCTGACACGTTGGGCACGACTTGAGGGCTTTTTGTTTTTTACCCGTACAGATATCACACAACACCGCAGGTATTTTCGGATGACTTCTCTTTTTGTAGTGATCTACAATCTCTCTGAGAGTTGTATTGACCTTGAGCTCAGGTTTTTGGTTAAATGTTTCTTTACAAATTGGGCAGCTGTAGTCATGCCTGTTGTTCCAGCATCCTTTCAGGCAGATCTTGCAGAAGTTGTGTCCACATGGAGTGGAGACTGGATCTGTGAACACATCCAGACAGATGGAACACTGGAGCTCCTCACTCAGAGAACCACCTGAAAGGAAGAGATGAGATATAAGTAAGATATTAAAAGTATCAAACACAAGTCCATAATTTGTTATTTTAAGAGGGTTACTGACTTACATGAAGATAAACTCCTTTTCTCTTCTGAAGATTCTGCCATTGCCTTTGCCCTTTTAAATATTTAAATAAATAATTAAAAAACATCACCATTCATAAGAGTCTCATAACAACACATACATCTTAAAACTTCAAGATGTCTAAATACACTGCCAGTCAAAAGTTTTTGAACAGTAAGTCTCTTCTGTTCACCAAGCCTGCATTTGATTCAAAATACAGCAAAAACAGCAATATTGTGAAATATTTGTTCTATTTAAAAAAACTGCTTTCTATTTTAATATATTTTAAAATGCAATTTATTCCTGTGATCAAAGCTCAATTTTCAGCACCATTACTCCAGTCTTCTCATGATCCTTCAGAAATCATTCTAATAGAGAGACAGGAATTAAAACTATTTAAAATATTTAAAATAAACGGCTGTGAACATGATAAAATGTAGCCAATTTTGCATTTTCACTGGTCTATGTTCAGTATGTCTGCGCATATACTTCCTGCTTAAGTCTTCAAGATGTGAGAGAAAATGACAACATACTTTTTGTCCTTTTAGACGCAAGCAAAATTACAAACATTTAATAGATTAATAGAAGTCTTCTGATTTACCGCTTCAATGCTGTAACAACACACAACTAAATGAGCATTTGACTCATGATTCCTGGATTGCTCCTGGACTGGTTTTTCCAGACAAACATATATCATGCATGTACTGAATAAGACCACTAACACCAGTGCTTTCTTTTATATTTCTATCACATACCTTTGAGTATCAGCTGTCCGTACAGACATCTTGCGTACATATGGATAGCTAAACATTTTGCTGTTTAAAGACAAAAAAGTTTCCAGACGGCTAGTTTCATTTTACTGAAAGTTTCCACCCACCTACATCAGTCCCATAGCTCCTCCCATATTTTCTTTATATAGAAACAGATCAGGTTTTTCTCTGCTATGGATGTGTTTGATACACATCTGTGATCATCTGTATGAGTGTATGAGGGTTTTATATTAGGCCATGAAGAAGGTTAACACAACATTTTTTGCTGGGACCATTGCATACCAGAAGAAAGAGCACTTCTTCAGACAAATAATACTCTGAGAAGATCTTCAGTCAGTTGACTGCTGGAGGAAACCACGACTGAAACTAAAAGTAAAAACAAATCAGTTTCATTGCACTTGTTTCCTAGATAGTTTTGCATATGAGGGGGAAAAACAAGAATATAATCAGTCATGATTTTGTGTATTGCATATGTATTGTACTGTAAGAATAGCACTATATTCTCTGTACAGAGATAAATGAGGTCAAAGTTCAGCATCTACAGAGATAAATTGCTGTAGGAGTGGCATGTGTGCACTGTGGTTTACATGTCTTACTGCATGATCTCTGCCTTTACCACAATGGCTTTGACAATTGGAGAGCGTGTGCAGCGCTTCCTGCTGGTCCTCGTGCCCAGGCTGCTCCTGGCTCTCTTTAGGGTGGTCTCTCCCGGCACAAAACGACCAAAACATCTCCCTCCAGTCAGAAACCCACTGCTTACTCTCTCTGCAGTGCAACTGGCTGAGAAGATACGCAGAAGAGAGGTTTGAACTTTCATTTGCATTAGTTCTGTCACAGCTGAGGATTAGGGAATGTATATATGATGGGCATTTTGTGGGGAGTTTGTTTTGGGTGCTGGCCTGGTTTTATAGTGGAATAATAAATGAAAAGACAATATTACTAATAACTGCATCATTTCTTATAACTGATATAAAAAGTGTACATTGTGTATAGGTGCCTTTTTGCACATCTAAATAAAAGTTTCACACATACAGCTCTGGTTCTACTATGCCAGGCTATAGTGTGCACTACAAGAATGATAGCTGAAATGTAACTTGTTGCTGTAACACTGCCTCTATTCCAAAGGTTTAAATGAAGCAGACTTTACTGCATATATTTCCTGACTGGGCTTAAGTAATCTTGGGTTATCTTGTCAACTTTATCATGGATAATTGTTACAAAGGGCTCTGAAGTGCAAATGATTTGGCACAATAATTCTAGATCATAGCTTTATGTCAAAAGTTTGTACATGTGCAGAAAATATATATTACACTGTGCTTTTTTGAAATGTTCTGCTTACTAAATAACACATTTAAATATATTATTATCAAATATATTTAAATGTATCATTAAAACCAAACAGTCTCTAAATTGTAACTGGCAAGTTTGCTACAATGCTATATAAAAACATTTTGGTTCCCCAAAGAACCCTTCAGAGAACAATTCTTAAAAGATAAATTCACCTCCAGAACAAAAAATTCCTGATAATTTACTCACCTATGTGATCCAAGATGTTCATGTCTTTCTGTCTTCAGTCGCAAAGAAATTACGTTTTTTGAGGAAAACATTCTAAGAATTTTCTTCATACAGTGGACTTTAATGGGAGCCAATGGGTTGAAGGTCCAAATTCAATGCAGCTTCAAAGGGCTCTACATGATCCCATCCGAGAAATAAGCATCTTATCTAATGAAACAATTAGTAATTTTCTTAAAACAATGAAAATGTACATACTTTTCAACCACAAATGCTCGTCTGACACCAGTCTTTAAAATTTGACGAAAAAATGGGACAGCGCATGTCCTTTCCAATATGATTACATAATGCGTGACAGAGCAAGTGCATGAGCATTTGTGGTTAAAAATATATATAATTTTTCTTCTTTCTTTTTCTTAAAATGACCAAGCTTTTCGCTAGATAAGACCCTCTGAAGCTGCATTGAAACTACAGTTTGGACCTTCAACCCATTGGCCACTGTTGAAGTCCACTATATAGAATAAAAAAAATTCCATTTCTTTGCAACTGAAGACAGAAAGACATCTTGGATCACAAGGGGGTAAGTAAATTATCAGTAAATTTTTATTCTGGAAGTGAACTAATCCTTTAAAAAAACATTTTAATAATCCAATTATATATTTTTTTCCATTGTAAAGAATCTTTTGTGGAATGGAAAATTCCATTCTATTGTTAAGAGCGTATAATGTATCAAATGAGAGCATATTTAGCAAACTTACTCAAAATGATTAGTATCCAAAGCCAGTGATATATAGCAAAATATAATAAACACAATGTTTAAACAGTCCTCTGATAAGTCCTTATAAGACCTAAAACATCATCACTTACAGATTCACCACTGCAGATCAAGAACTAGTAATTCTATGTTTTCTCTATGGCCTTTATAATATTGAATTTTAATGTATTGGATTTGTAAATTTAGATTACAAGTGTGGAGGTTGTCCAAGCCTACATTGACAGGATACAGGTAGTGAACCCACTGCTCAATGCTTTGGTCAAAGACAGGTGAGGTAATAACAATGTCTATGCATGACTGAACTGGACATTTCACTATAAATGTACACTGCCCTCTCTTTCAGGTTCCCATTCGCCATTCAGGAAGCTGCTCGTGCAGATAAACTAATAGAGGAGGAGAATGGAGGAGAGGAAGTACTGAGGAACCGATTTCCTCTGCTAGGAGTTCCAATGTCTGTCAAAGAGTCATTCGCTTTGCAGGGTACACTTCCCATAACACTCTCTGCCTTGCATGCATACACACACACACACACACACACACACACACACACACACACACACACACACACACAGTATCACCCTAAAGAGGTTTATTTTGAGTTTCATTTCTGCTTATCAAGTGGCTATTCACTAAAAAAATAACACATGGACATAAACAGTTCTACCATATGCTGCAAGTTGTTATTCTTCTCGTTATTTCCCGGTCCACCTTATTTTTCAATGTGAAAGTAAGCTTTTTTCTGGTAAAGTGTTAGATTTCTGGTTAATAAGCTGCCATAGGAAAATAACAAGAAGAATAACAATGTGCAGTAAATGGTAAAACTGTTGGCACTACAAACCATTGTATTTACAATGAAAGGTAATACATTAATATAACATGGTAAGACACACCAGTTTGCAAAATCAAGCAGCAAAAAGAGCTGTTTTGTACAACTAAAAACAGCTGGAAGGGAATGAGACTGGAAGCCAGACACATTAATGATATATAGTGGATAATGAACAGGAATTCTTGCCTTACTTAAGAATAAGGTGGATTTAATATGTAGGTAAAATTATAAAATAAATGTCAACTAAAATATTTAATGTCCACATATTTATATCATTTTTTGGGCTGTACTAATTGGTCGGACTGTGAAAAACATTTTGGAGTACTATAGGCTGCCAAAAGTTAGAACAAATCAAGGAGAAAAGTGTGAAAAACTGTCTGAGGAACAAGAGGTGTTTGTGGTCAAACTGAACCAGGATATCCAGGGCAAGAATCTTGACAAGATTCATGTTTGTTCTTATCATTTCCAGTCAGGTAGCCTATGTGAAATATTAGGCTAATATCTTAATTATTACTGCTTGTACGTATCTTTACCATCTATTAACTTTAGTTTGTCAAAATATTACTCACTTTCCTGCTTACTAAATCCTCCTCTATATGATTTAGCAGCTTCCACATGTTTCCGTGGTTTAGACAGGATTAATTAGCAGACCAACTTATTCAGTAGTACATTAACCGTGCAATCCTTGCTGTTGTATCTTGATCTGAGTATCTCCAATATGGCCGTGCATTCCAGGTAACTGACCAAATTGCGTGCAAACCGTCTATTGCAGTGGTTCTCAACCACGTTCCTGGAGCCCCCCCAACACTGCACATTTTGCATCTCTCCTTTGTCTGACACACCCATTTCAGGTCTTGAAGTCTCTACTAATGAGATGATTATCTGAATCAGGTGTGTTTGATTAAGGAGACATGGAAAACATGCAGTGTTGGGGGGCTCCAGGAACGTGGTTGAGAACCACTGGTCTATTGCCTACCTTTTTTTTTTGCTGTAACTAGCAAACACTACTTGTTGATCCAAGAGGGATAATATACACTCATAAACACAAGCTTCACAATTGTCAAAATTAAGAGAATACTAGAGTCAAGGGGTGGGGTGTAGGGATGAGCCAAGGACTCAATGTGCAGGAATAGCTCTATTCCTCTAGGAATAATAATGATTAATGAAAGCCCTCTAGGGCTTTCATTAATCAAAATAAAAAATAAACAAAACTACGCCGTAGGGGAAACAAACATAGCTTGACTGGCTGGACAAAACAAAAGCCATGTGCTCACACAAAACACAAGCACATGACCAGCAACACAAAAATCACTAGCCATGTGCAAGACAGGACCTGAACACACAGCTAATGAAGACACTCATAAGCTGCGTGTTCACACAAAACATGACAAACAAGAACAAAAGGAAAGCAACAGAACAGGACACAGAAAAAGCACAAAAAAAAAATCACACATGAACAGAGGAGTGCACGGCCCGAGAAAACTTGAAACCATACGCTCCCACAGCAAGACAGAACATGGAGCATGAGTGTCCGAACCCTGACACGAAACCAAAACTTGAACAAGACATGAGTGCCGGGACCCGAACACCATGCTCCAACATGAAACAATGCACGCAGACAAGAAGTACACAAGACAAGGGAGCGTCAGGGCTCTGTCACAAAACTATGAATAAACTAGACCGAAGTGACAGAACCCTGACAACTAGAAATTATTCATTTATTGATTTATGTTATCTGCTTTCATAGGTATGCCCAATTCTGGCGGGTTGAAATCTCGGGGTAAAGTACTTGCCAGTGTGAATGCTCCTCCTGTGGCTTTCTTGAAAAGAGCTGGAGCAATTCCTCTGGGAGTCACCAACACCAGTGAGCTTTGCATGTGGATGGAGTCCAGCAACCACCTCTACGGGATCACCAGTAACCCCTATGACCTCGAGAGGATGTGTGGAGGAAGCTCAGGTTAAGAAAAAAATTGGTGTTTATAAACTTTATATAAATTGGATGTACAAAATTAAACTGCATTGATCACTGTTTGAACTCCATGATTTTGCACTAATGTTCAGCTTAACATAATATGGTGAGAAGTTGAAAAACGATACACTACCAGACAAAACTTTTTGTTTTTTCAGATTTATAATGTTTTTTTTTTTTAAGAATTCTCTTCTGCTCACCAAGCCTGCATTTATTGGATCCAAAATACAGCAAAAGCAGTAATATTGTGAAATATTAAAAAGGAGTATGAAAGAAATTATAAAATTAATACGTTTATTTAGCAAGGATGCTTTAAATTGATCAAAAGTGATGATAAAGACATTTATAATGCTACAAAAGATTTCTATTTCAGAAATATGCTGCTCTTCGGAACTTTCAAAGAAACCTGAAAAAATTCTACTCAGCTGTTTTCAACAAAATAATAATAAATGTTTTTTTTAGCAGCAAATCTGACTATTAGAATGATTTCTGAAGAATCATGTGACTGGAGTAATAAAGCTATAAAATCACAGGAATAAATCACATTTTAAAATATATTCAAATAGAAAACAGTTATTTTAAATAGTAAGAATATTTCACAATTTCACTGTTTTTGCTGTACTTTAGATCAAATAAATGCACGCTTGTTGAGCAGAAGAGACTTCTTAAAAATCTTTTGACTGGTAGTAAAAACTATATTATTGTAATAAACACTGATTCTTTCTCTGGTAGGTGGAGAGGGAAGCATCATCGGTGGTGGTGCATCTGTGATAGGCATCGGCTCAGACATTGGAGGAAGTATCCGCATGCCATGTTTTTTCAATGGGATATTTGGACACAAACCCTCAAAAGGTATCTTGCTGTAAACTATAAAACACATTCATCTTTCTGTTAATAAGGAAAAAAATGTGTATGAATCATAAAGATAGTGAGTTTTATTTCCTTTCAGATGTGGTATCAAATGACGGTCAGTTTCCTTCGTGCTCTGGTCTCCAGAATGACTACTCGGGTTCTGGTCCAATGTGTCGCTACGCTGAAGACCTGCTCCCTCTTCTAAAGATAATGGCTGGACCCACTGCAGACAAGTCTGACAAAGATAAAAAAAAAAAAAAAACAGTGAATACAAGTATCAGTTTTTTCGACAAGTCGGTACTGATGCCAATTATATATTTTCCAGGCTCTCCCTCTCGGAAGAGGTGGATCTGAAAAAGTTACGTTTCTTCACTGTAGTAGATGATGGTGGATCTCCACTGACATCTCCAGTAGATAACCAGCTCATTCAAGCTCAAAAAAGGGTGGGAAGAACTTAATACATGCATAATATAAATGCATAAACATGAATGCTTTGTAATCAGTTGTATTGCAGAATATATGCATGTGAGTCTTATTGAAAACGTTCTAGGGGATTTGTGGTAGTAGTAAAATCAAAAAAGCTTCATTTTTTTAATTGTTTCCGATGACAGGTGGCTGCACGCTTAGAGGCAGATCTCGGAGTTACAGTTAAGGAAGTTAGTTTTCCTCAGCTTAAATACTCTTTTCAGATCTGGGACACATTTTTGGCTCTCCCTGACAAAGATGGCAAGGTGTAGTGCCTTAAGTTGCTTTAAAATACTAAGTAATTATTAAAGATTCAAAGTCTACATTGTTTACTTGCATTCCACAAATGGTTTTAGAAACCGCAAGTGCTTGCAACAACAAAAGCAAAGAATCAGAGCAAGTTTGGATGTGTGTTTGTGTTTATTTCAGCCTCCACAGCCTTTTGTTGAGCTAATGGCAGATGGAGGCTCTGTGTGGCCTATTTGGGAGCTGATAAAGAGGATATTTGGAAGATCTGAACACACTGTGGCTTCTATTGGTAAACTCTAACCCAACATACTCCATTTCAAGTAATGAACATGTCTTGTTGGTTTTAGTTTGAATTTAATAATCTTGATATACAAACTGTATAAAAAACCTTTTAGCAAATAGTCACGTTTTAAAGGGATAGTTCACTTTGAAATTAAATTTTGAAATGTTTTAGCTTACCCCAAGGGCATCCAAGATGTAGGTGTCTTTGTTTCCGCAGTAGTTTCAATTTTGATATTTTTAGGTCCGTTCTTGTCTGTCAGTCATATAATGCATGCCTATGGTCACCTCACAAAAGAAAATGCACAGATTCAAATTAAACAGTCCAAATTAAACAATTCCCCATCGTAAGTACACATTGATGACCTAAGACACGAAACGAGCGGTTTGTGTGAGAAAACGAACAGTATTTATGGCGTTTTTTACCTTTTGTAAATAATCACGTCCAAGTTGAAGTGCGCGCGCTTCCTGGTGTGTGAGCGCGCCGGCGCTACTCCTGGAAAGCTCCGGAAGTGATCTCTCGCGCGTGAACGTCACTCATTGTTTACACGGAGCAGAGATTGTAGGTAAGACGGCTAACAGAAATGGTACTCGTTTGCGCTTATCCGGGATGTTTAAACAAGAAATGGTTAAAAAAGGTATGTTTAGGGATGTTTTAAAAAAGAAAAGAATTACTTGTGCTCGCGCAATGGATCACGTCCGGCGCTTTCCGGGAGTAGCGCCGGCGCATCAATAAGCCAGAACGCGCTCACACACTAGATAGCGAGCCCCCTTCAACTTGGACGTGATTGTTTACAAGAGGTAAAAACGATATAAATACTGTTCGTTTTCTCACACAAACCACTCGTTTCGTGTCTTATGTCATTAATGTGTACTTACGGTGGGGAATTGTTTAATTTGGACTGTTTAATTTGAATCTGTGCGTTTTCTTTTGTGAGGTGACCATAGGCATGCATTATATGACTGACAGACAAGAACGGTTGGACCTAAAAATATCAAAATTGAAACTACTGCGGAAACAAAGACACCTACATCTTGGATGCCCTTGGGGTAAGCTAAAACATATCAAAATTTAATTTCAAAGTGAACTATCCCTTTAACTGTGGTTGTCCAGGTTTATTAGGATAACTGGGTGTTATTCTTGCTTGACTTACTGCTGGACATGTATTTCCCTTGTGGCTGATTTCAGGTTTGGCTCTAATGGAGAGTTCTCACAGCTCTAAGCCATCGCAATTCATCCTGAAACAGAAGGAAGAGCTGCAGAGAGAGATGGAGGATCTGCTGGGGACAGATGGAGTGCTGCTGTACCCCTCTCATCCTCTTCTCGCACCCAAACACCACCATGCCCTTTTTACTCCATACAACTTCAGTTACACAGGTAACAATTTCTTAAGTAGTCGTTTTAGTGGAGAAGTTACTAAAGAGATCTAAAGAGCCATTATAAGTTAAACAGGTCAGACAGGAACATACTTTAATGTTAAGTTTAAAATCAATACAGTTACAGTGAGGCTAATCAATAAACAGAAGTAGGCTGAGACCCTTTAAATGCAACAAAGAAAACAACAATATATTTGAAAACCATTTCACCTGTTTCTAGGGATCCTGAACATCCTAGGCCTGCCAGTGAGCCAGTGTCCACTGGGTTTAAGTAAGGAGCGATTGCCTTTGGGTGTCCAGGTGGTGGCTGGAAAGCTTCAAGACCATCTGACCTTGGCTGTGGCGCTCTACCTGGAAAAGGCTTTTGGAGGCTGGGTCGATCCTGGAGTGGCTTAAACACTGAAGGAAATGCTAAGACCATCTCTGACACTAATGCTGAAATAGACAATCTCAACCAACACTGCTTCATCCAGTTAATTTAAAGGGACAGTATCCCAAAAACTCACTCACATATTGTGAAAATATTTTGAAAAATGTTGGTAACCAAACGTTTCTGGTGCCATTCGAATGGACAAAAAAAAAAAAAAAAATCTCAAAATATCTTCCATGTTCCACACATTTGGATCGACATGAGTAAATGATAGCAGAAATGTTGTTTTTGGGTGGTTTAAGACAAAATAAGTGGTTAAAAACTATGCCTTTTTAGTCAGTATTTAGACATGACTTGCAAAATAAAATGTAATCATTTCAGCAGATATGAATGAGGAAAATGCTTAAAGGATCAGTTCACACAAAAATGAAAATTCTGTCATTAATTACTCACCCTTATGTTGTTCCAAACCCGTAAGACGTTTGTTAATCTTCGGAACACACATTAAGGTACTTTTGATGATATCAGAAGCTTCCTGACCCCTTTACAAACACTGAATGTGGAAGGACCCTTGCTGCCTATGGAGATTTCCAGGAATGACATAACTAATGAAAGAATTTTCATTTTTGTGTGAACTGTCCCTTTAAGGGCTTTTCTGACTTGTCTTTTGTATCTTAACTAGCTTTAGCCAAACAAAAAGGACACTGTGTATCAGGTGTGCTGCTGAATGTTGTCATTAAGGTATTCTTGTATTGAAAAACACCGTCATTAAGAGTAGTCATAGTGAGATTGGTAGAATACATTTTCACTCAGTTCAGAAACGCATAGCTATTGTTATTGCATATTGAATGTAACAAAACCATCCAAATACCTTTAAGTTCAGGTGTATATAGATTTTTTTGACCATTTGCAAAATAAGGATACTCTTAAATTAAACCTTACTGTTTAAACATTCAACTGGAATCACTTTTCTAAAGTACTGTACCAAAGATTACCAGTTTCAGAATTTATACATCACCCCCCATGTCATTAAAATCTGTTCAACATTTGTGTCTCAAACTTTTGCACACAGATAAAATGTAAAAATAACAACTAAAAGGTTGATAGAAAGGCAGTGATTCAGCTGTGACTGTGGTTGTGCAGTGCAACATAAATCAATAGCATTTACACTGAAGCTTAAGCAAACGACTCGGCCAAAACTGGATACGTTTTCATTTATTTCCTCCTTTTTTAAAAAAATAACGTTCTTGAAAAGTACTAAACAGAAAATAACCTGTTTTACACATTGTTTATTGTTTTCATTTCTTTTTTTTCCGTCCAAGGAGGAACTTGAAAACATTTGAAACATTCTCAGTGTGAAAACGCACAGACAGATTTTTTTGTTTCGTTCGTAGGACACTGTAATTGTATGTTTGTACCCTTTTAAGATCTCCTAATAACGTGTCAATCAAAAGTAGGTTAAGACACAAACTAACAAGCCCCGCCTCAATTTCGCCTCATTTCCCAGACACTAAAGAAATCTGAAATGGGCCTAAAAACAAGAGACGATACAAACATTAACAAAAAGATAAAGAAAACAGCTGTCTTATAAGAGGTCCCTGTCTTTGGCAATGCAGGAACACAGAGAACATGAGGTCAGCCAAACAGGAAGTCCTTTTCAACTGTCTGAAACCAACATCCAGAAATTCACTAGCGCATATTCCCAATACACCTCAGAATTTGGCCCGTAATTATGTACATTCCAGCTCATGTACATCAAACTTGTATTTTAAAGCACTCCTCAGGTAGCGTTGAAGAAGGGTGTGTGAATGTGTACATATGTCTATGTAAACGCGCAGAGCAAGTGTGTGTGTTTATTAACCTAGTCCTCCTCAGGAGACGTTGGTTATGGGTTTGTATTTCTTGAGGCGGGTCCATTGCCCAGTAGAGTAGTTCATCTCAAACACTGTGTCTACCAGCATGGTGGTACTGCCGGTTCCGTCCGCTTTAGGCAGTACTTCCGTGTGCTCGCTCAGTTTGATCTGAATGATGTCACCCTGTTCTGGACAGGGGTTTTCTGTTGGGAGAGAAGGACAGACAAACATTAGAAGGGTCATTTAGAAAATAGAGGAACAGAAAGATAAAAAACAAAAAACAATACCTCGAGATCCTGCCATGAAGCCCAGGATGAGGGCTTTTTCGGGCCGTGTAACTTTGTTTGCAGTTTTGAACATTTCCTGTGCAGCATACATCTGTTCTCTCTGTGAGGAACCACACGTGCAAGATAAAAATTAAACTTCCCAGACTGTGCACTATCATTTCAAAGTTTGGGGTAAGTAAGACTAAAATTAATACTTCAATTCAAGTTTATTTGTATAGCACTTTTCACGATACAAGTCGTTGCAAAGCAACTTTACAGAAAATTAAAGTTTCTACAATATATTTAGTAGTATCTTGCTAATAGTCACTTCACAAGTGACAGTAAAGGTATTTATAATATTACAAAAGAATTCTATTTCAAATAAATGCTGTTCTTCAGAACTTTATATTCAAAGAATCTGTGAAAAAGTACCACTGTAAAAAAAAAAAAAAAAAAATCAGGATTCTTTGGTGAATAGAAAGATCAGAATTTATCTGAAACATTTTTTGTAACATTATTACAGTTATTTAAAAAAAAAAAGATTTAAAAAATATTTAAAAATTTTACTGTTTTTCCGTACTTTTATCAAATAAATGCAGGCTTGGTGAGCAGAAGAGACTTCTTTAAAAAACCCTTTTGACTAATAGTGTATTTTAAAATTAAAAACAGTACAGTTTAAATTCTAATATTATTTTACAATATTACTGTTGTTACTCTATTATTAACCAAATAAAAGCACTCTTTATAAGCATGAAAGCAGGGGTGCAAACTCGTCAGGGGTGAAAAAGGTGACAAACTAATTAAGCATTTAAAATGCTTCTTGATTTAAGCATATTAGATATTTGGTCTAGAAACAAGACACAAAAAAAAATAGGAAAGCATTTTTTGCAGTGCACTTTTCAAGGATAAACACCTTTATATGACGTCTGAGCGACAACTACGATCTACAATCAACAAGGATTGTTGTTAAGATGTTAATAAACCACTATTAATCTTCATTACGGCACTCAATTTTTTGAAGCAGCTGACAGGCTAAACGCGAGGTCTTTCTCTGTTTTGAAACGGGCTGTTACAGGCTGACACTGAGGCTGAGAGATACTAGTATTACTTAGTGATGCACGGATCATGGTTATATAATCTGCGGGTCGGGTGGGTCAGGTAATAAAAAATACATTCAGTTTAATTGCGGGTGGATGAGATAAATCATTAATGATACAAATATTAACTACATTCTCAATAACATGAACGCGTTTTAAAATTAATTATTTTTTCATCAGGCAGACACAAGCAAATTTCAATTCTGTTCGTGTTCGCCTTTTCAGGATGGTGCAGTGACAGAAACAGTGACACTCCAGATAAAGTTTGAAGGGAGTAAAGCCTGTGTTTATGCTGTTAAGAAAGTGCTAATCTGGCCAAACAAGAACTTTTGTTTTATATTCAGTTGCTGAAGCTCAGGAAAGAGTGCAATTTTATTCGTATGTGCACTATTTTTCCTTTCACTTTTGAACACATTCAGCAAGGAGGGGAGAGGATGGAAAGGGGGCAGGGCAGTATTAAAGCATGGGATGAAAAGCAGTGAGTCTGGTCCATCGTGAAGTAGCTGTCATCATCAAAGCTTGTGAAATCAGATGTACTGGAGAAACTGCGATGACCGTAACCCACGTCTGCTCGCGAATTGCTCTTGCGGTAGTCTACTTTGATGGCATAGGCTAGCTACACAGTCAGACGCTGATTGATCTGCGCAAATTGAACACAAATTTATGCACTCTGCAGTAGGTGCCTCCATGCTCCTCTAATGAATTATCTATTAATGGTTTGAATAAGTTAATCCCCCCACCTTTTTTTCCCACAGATCTACACGATTCACGTGAATGACCTATTTCAAGGTAAAAACAGCAAATTTTGCCGAAAGGTGACGAGTTTGCACCCTTTTTTTTTTTTTAATTGTTGTTCCAAAGTCGTAAGACCTTCACTAATCTTCACAAAATTAAGGTCGATCCACTAGGTGAGATTACATATGGACTATTTTACCCATGTCCATACTACGTTTCTGGTCCTTAAATGTGTCAGTTGCGTTGCCATCAATGCAGGGTCAGTAAGCTCTTGAATGTCATCAAAAATATCTTAATTTGTGTTCCGAAGACAAATAATGGTCAAGTTTGGAACCGCATAAGGGTAAGTAATTAATGACAGAATTTTCATTTTTGGGTGAACTATCCCTTTAAGGGCAAACAATTACAATTTAATTTCTACAATTTTCTCAGTTAAAACCCTTTTAAAAACATCTACTAATGAACTGTCTGAATAAAACCATTGTCTAGTGACATTTAAAGCAGAACAGTCCAGTAAAATATAAAAATGATCATATCCATAATTCAGAAAGGTTTTTACCGTAAGCGACAGGTTTTTTTTGGGTTGGGTTTGTGGGGGTGCTGGTGTGGGTGCAGGCTGGGCTGCAGTCGTGGGTGGCTGTGTGGGCATGTCCGGCTGTGCTGCTGTGGCTGCGGGGGGCGGGGCGTTGTTGGTGGGCGTGCTGGTTGGCGTGGTGGGTGAGGTGGGGGCCGTGGGACTGGCAGTGCTGGCATTATACATGGGTGGCCGCTGTTTAAACTGGCCGGGTAATGAAGCAGAAGCAGCAGTCGGTGCAGACGACTCCTCTGACTGCCGGTTTGTAGTTTCACGCCCTGAACCACCTGCATTTGCTAAATATTAAAGCAAAAAATTGGGGTTGAGAAGACTTTAGGCTCACATTTAGCTTGGTTTCCTGCTAATATTGGCTGTGTCTAATTAATGGATCTTCTACTGTAGCTAATTTGCTATATCTGTCGATGGCTCACCTGGCTGTGTTTCTGAGCTGGGAATATAAGACGAAGAAGGAACCATGCTAGGGGTGGCGGGAAGGTAACTGGTTGACGGCAGCGCGCTCTCGTTGTTTAGCGCCCCAAGTTTCTGTTGTAAGGAGAGGAGAAACAGATTAGTGTTTTGTTCTGACTTACATTTAAAGGATTCATCATATGGCTGATAAGACTTTCAAAACTACCTGTGTGGACACCAGGCCTGCTGCGTAGTCTGGTGTTGCGTTCTCCACCACCGCTTCTTCTTTGGCCGCCTTCTCTCCAGCTTCTATGTCTAAATAAGACCAAAAACAAACATTATAACTAGAAATGTACAGCAGGGGGTGTAGATTGGTCTTGAAGTCAGTCAGTTCAGAGGTGCAGTGTCTATGTCACTAAGTAATCTTCTTGAACTTACCCAAAGTCTTTCTTCTCCTCTTAGCTTCTCTTCCAGCGCCTACCATATCCAACTCAGATATATCCAACAACTGCAAGAAAAAATACAACCACATAACCTGACGATATAAAACATAGGGATGACATCCATACTAAGAAGTTAAAATTCAACTCATGATTTATAAATCCAGGTGTTACCTACAAAGTAGGGCTGCCAAACGATTAATCGCATCCAAAATAAAAGTGTATGTTTACATACTATAAGTGTGTTTACTCTGTATATTTATTATGTACATATAAATACAAACACATTCATGTATATATTTGAAAACATATGTATATATATATTTACACCTGTATACAATTTAGATTATAAATAAATATACATATTTTAGATATAAATCCAAAATATTTTTCCTTAATTTATACATGCATATGTATTTCTATATACATAATAAATATAGAAAGTACACAGACATATAGTATGTAAACATAAACTTTTATTTTGGATGCGATTAATCGTTTGACAGCACTACTACAAAGACAACTTAATTATTAATTATTGTACAAACTTTAATTTAACAAACTTTAATTTGCTGTAAAGCTGCTTTGAAATGATATGACTTGACAACTATTTGTTCTTAAGGATTTTGTAAAGAGTAAAACCTATTAGATATACCCATATTATACAGTAATTTCATAACTAGCCATTGCCAGACAGTTACCTTGACTCCCCTTTCCTTGCGCAGGGGTGTGCGGGGAGGAGCGATAGGGGTTCTGTTACTGGGAGGGCTGAACATGCTTGGGGTGGTAGGGCTGCGGAATGGTGCTTTAGGAATGCCCTTCAGAGGCGCTGAAAGAAGCCAGACAACCATTATTAGCAAACTTGTGTGTTGTTAAGAGAATATACAGACAATACACAGATTCTGCAAAATGGTAACTATTTTACCAGAATAAGAGGGATCATAAAAAATGCTGACCTGAATAAGATATTTCACATAAAAGATGTTTACATATAGTTGAATTTATAAAACTGACCCAGTTCAAAAGTGAACATACACTTGATTCTTAATACTGTGTTCTTACCTGAATGATCCACAGCTGTTTTTTGTTTTGTTTAGTGCTAGTTGTTCATGAGTCCCTTTTTAGTCCTGAACAGTTAAACTGTCTGCTGTTCTTTAGAAAAATCCTTCAGGTCCCACAAAGTCTTTGGTTTTTCAGCATTTTTGTGGATTTGAACCCTTTGCAAAAATGACTAGGATTTTGAGATCCATCTTTTCACAGAAGGTTCAAGCGCTCACTGATGCTTCACAGAAGGAAACACGGTTCATTAAGATTTGGGGGTGAAAACTTTTTGAATAGAGTAAATTTAACTGATTTTGTCTTCTAGGAAATATTGTAGCTTCTTCTGCAGCTTCTGAAGGCCAGTACTAAATAAAAAAATATTAAAATAAGAAAAATGTACACATCTTCATTCTGTATAAAAGTTCACACAATGCACTGTGTTTGACTTTGAACCTTCTGTAATAGTTGCATGAGAGTCCCTCAGTTGTCCTCAGTGTGAAAAGATGGATCTCAAAACCATACAGTAATAAAATACTGAAAAAACAAATAATGTGTGGAAACTGAAGGATTTTTCTGAAGAACAGCAGACAGTTTAACTGTTCAGGGCAAGGAAGTGACTCATGAACAATTAGCACTAAACAACAACAACAACAACAACAAAAAAAAAAAACAGCTGTGGATCATTCAGGTAACAACACAGTATTAAGAATCAAGTGTATGGAAACTTTTGAACAGGCTAATTTTTATAAATTCAACTATTATTTTCTCTTGTAAACATATGTAAATATATTTTATGTAAAATAATCAGATCAGTACTAATTAAAAAAAATAACATGCATTTTGTACGGTCCCTCTAATTTTGGTAAAATAATTAACATTTTGCAGATTCTGCAAGGTATATGTAAACTTTTGACCTCAACTATATGTACACTAATGTTCAAAAGTTTAGGGTTGGTAAGTTATCTATGACCAATGAAGTTATTGTTATCTAATGCATTGACATTCATATATTTAAACCATCCAAATACTTTTTGGGGCCACTGTGTATACATATAAATCTTACTTGTAGTGTCAATCTTCTTCACTAGGCCTCTTCCTTTGGAGTGGAATGGAACTCCTGCTGTTTTCTTTAACTGCTGGGCAGTCTCTGTGGCTTTAAAACAAATATTATCAATATGAAACAGTGACAATAAACATGACAATCATCACACAAACAGTATGGTAAACTCTTGTTTTCAAATAATCAAATGATCCCGTGCTAAAGAATGAAATCACAGATGTTCTGGCACAAAGAGTTCATAAACACTTACATTTCTGAAGTAGCTCAGCTCTGAGTGTAGCACTCTTGGGTTTCCTCTTGAGCTGGAAGTGCTTGATGGGTGGAGTGAGTGGCCCCACCAGCGTGGTCAAAGCACTCTTGTTCAGATACTGACACTCCAGAGGCAACATTGACGATGCTTCACATTCATTTACTAGACAGAGGTATAAATATAAACAGTCTTAGCAGATGCTCTCTTACCAAAGAGCATATCGCAAGTGAAAGGTTAGTGAGGTTACTCATCACAAGCCAAGCTAGCTTTCAAATGCCAACAAGACCCCCAAAGTCAATCACAATACCTTCT